>CAUYQG010297074.1:0-21893 GCA_963574415.1 Tarsius wallacei
CGCCTGTAGTTCCAGCTACTTGGAAGGCTGAGGCGGAAGGATCGCCGGAGCCCAGCAGGTCAAGGCTGCGGTGGCCGGGAGCGGCCACTGCACTCCAGTCTGGGTGACAGAGTGAGACTCCAACTCAAAAAAAAAAACAAAAAAAAAAAAACAAAAAATGATATGATATCTAAATTCAAGGGAGAGGCACCCAAGAGTTATGGAGCACACACCATCAGGACTTGCTGACGAACAAAGTGAAACAGAAATGCTAAACTAACAGCTCAAAGTATTTTGGGGCGTATCCTTCAAGATTCAGCTCAGGGCCTCTGTTCCTCCTCCTCCAGAAAGTCTTCCCTAGTGACACCACCTCCACGGGCCTTTTCTTTCCAGAAGACTGTATAGCCTAGTGGTTCGGAGCATGGCTCTGGTCATGACCAGGTGGGGATTCTACCTCAGACAAGTTGTGTGACGTGGGTGCATTGTTTAACATCCAAGTTACTCTAAATTTCTGTGTCCTCAACTGAAAAGAGGAGATAACAATAGCGCCTACCTCCTAAGATTGTTGCAAGGGTTTCATGAGATAATACATGCACGGCTATTAGCCCATGGTAAAATCTCCATAAATAGGAACCATTTTCATTGTTATTACTATTTATGTTGTTAGTAACCAATGCAATATTGTCAGGATTTCCAGGGGGTAACAGCCTTCATCTTGGCTCAGTTCGAAGAATTTTTTTTTAATGACACAAATAGATGGAGATCATAATATTGACATTATTACCGGCAGAGGCTGAGTTGGAGGATGTAGCTTAGTGTGAGAGATGATGAGCAAGAGATGAATTCTAGGTTAAGTGTCACAGCCACACAAAACAGGTGGACTTGTAATGTGGGAGGCCTGCCCAGTCAAGATACACAGCAGGCTAGGGTCCTCAGGGTCTCCTCCAGGCCAAATCACTCTCAAGAGAAATGAGGTACCGTGCAGGCAAGCCAGAGGTACCACATCCATAAGCCCGTTATTCTTCCTAATTTACCAATCAGGTAAGAAGTCATTCCATCTCCCCAGGGAAGAAAAAACAAATGGGGTAGAAAGGGAACTGGAGTTACACTAATTGAACTACCTTCACAGAGGAAACATCCAGAATAGGGAGAGCTTTTCCCACTAACCTAGAAGACAGTGGTGTGCTGGCTGTGGAGTCCAGCAGGATGAATTTGAAACTGTTCTCCCCCCACTTACTACTATGTGATTTGAGGGGAGATAACCTCTTTGGTTAAGGCCCTACAAAAAATCTGGTGTGGACAGCACATCGACACTCAAAAGAGGTCACCAACACTTTCCTGGGCTTGATCCTCTGCTCTTTGTTCCCAAAATCTAGACACACGATGGTCCCTGAGCCTGGATCACCCAGGAACTTTGGCTTTCTGGTCTTCCTCTCCTCATGTCTTCCCACTGCTGACCCTGCTGCCCACTTCTAGATTCTAAAGTCCACACAAAGCCACACTGACCAAAGCAGTTCACTCCCAGATGTAGTTCCCTCACTCTTGATCAAAATGCAGTTTGATACAGATTCTACACTGGAAGAGAAGCATCAGTCCCTTCCAGTCGCAGGATCCTCCCCACAGTAAGGGCATGGAAAGAGTCCAAACAGTGTCTTCTATCCCAGGGAAGAAGCCCAAGAGGGTAAGAAGTTGTTACCAGTGCTAAAGAGTTGACAAGGAACCCCACATCCCTTTCACCTTCACCATAACCTTCTGAGGTAAGCATTGTCCTCCAAACTTTCCAAAAGAGAAGCCTGAGGCTCAGAACGGTAAACCCTTTCTGGAAGATCAGGAAGCTGGCTCTGGATCCCCTTGGTGGTTGACTGTGTATTGTAATAAATGCCTCACCCTCCCATTACAGTTGATTGGGTGGTGGTGAGCACATGACTCAAGCTGAGCCAATCAGAGTCTCCTCCCATTACAGTAATGTGTGGAATTAATAATTCTCACTGCTGGGGAAGTTGGAAACTGTGGACAATCAACTGATAACAAGTGCCAAAGGGGCAAATAAAAACAAATGGTGGGGGAGAGGAGAAAAAGGGGGGGAGGAGAGAGGGAGAGAGGACATAGGGGACAGTGACTCTCAGCTTTCCTGTGGAACTGCTTCCCAACTAGTTTTGCTTGGATTGGTTTACATGATGCTAAACTTTTCATTGGCATGCCTGGGACAATCCAGCACATACACGTCCACACTCTTGGACCTGAAGACCTTCTCATTCATCAACATAAAACAGGAACTCACCTTTGCCTTGCTGAATTCAGCATCCATTACACTGGAGGTCCAGGTGCTACTGGTGAGAAGGTGACACGGCCATTAAGCATAGGCTGCCAGGGAGCACCAGGGGTCAGGGAGGCAAAACTGCTCCCTAGCTTGTCCTCCAAGGGGTGAATGTGGAAAGTCCTCAAAGTTGTTAGGGGAATAAAATCAGAGACTACAGGAGAATTCTGTCCTTGATCAGGGAATCTGGGACTCCTCAGCAGGCCCTGGCAAATGTTTAATTAATAAATGTTTGATCAATAAATTAATCCTGTCAGTCACGCAGGTCCTCATCCCCACGACCAGCCTCCGCAAGTCCTGTCCAACCTGCACTCTCTAAATGTTCCTCAAATCCAGCCTTGCCTCAGTCAGAACTGCCCCTGCACTCCGTTAGATCCTTACTCCTTTCCCGGAGGCTAGCAAAGAATCATTCTCTGGGCTTCCGTCAGTCCTCTCTTTCTCTGCCCCAATCTAGTGTCTATACCAGCAGCTACCCAGTGGTCTTCCTAAAGCAGCCTTATGACTCCCCCAGATTAACACTCTACATGAGATGCCATGGAGGCCTGAGACCTGGTCTTTACCTAGCTCTCCACCTTCAGCTCTTACCTCACTCTTTCACTGGTGGGAAACTGAACTGTGGACCTCACGATGCTCTTTCAAGACTCCATGCCTTCGCACATGCAGTTTCCTTTGCCTGGAGTGCCTTTCTCTCCTCCTCCACCCTTCCCAGTCTAACCTCTGACTCCTACTTGGCCTGTCTGGTGCACCTTAGGTGCACATTCTCTGAGAAGCTTTTGCTGACTCGGGAACCCCTGCTCCCACTCTATGTTCCAGTTCCCATTCATCTTGTTTGATCGTCTCTCAAGCACTCCTCATCTCATAAGGTAACTGCTGGTTTACTTTTCTGTATCCACCACCCAGCCGTGAGCACTTTGAGAGCAGAGATGCATCTTATTTATCTTTGATACCAAGAACAAACAATGACTGTTCTTCAAAATAAGAACTGACTGTAGTTGCTTTTATATCCTAGAGGAATAGAAAAATTCCTATCAGAGGAGATAGCTTTTTAATTAGGGAAATATGTTGAGGCACCTCTTTGGAATGAAATGTGATGCTCTCTTAGGCTTAATCTAGGAGAGCAGTCATATCAAAGAGGGAACCAAATTGCAGAATCAGATGAGGGAATGTGTCCTTTCTTGTGGACAGAGGAAAGTGGGGCGTATGTGAGAAGGCATGGAGGGGTGGTGGGCCCAGCAAGAAGGCTGCAGAAAGGTGGACAGGGGGACAGCTCTGGGACAGTGTGGACTGAGGAACTTGGAGGAACAAGATGTCAAATATTCTGTTTAAAGCACTTCTTGTACTATGCTATTCTATGCTATCACACACACACACACACACACACACACATACATACCGTCTTATCCTTCTTCTCCATTACTCTAAAGCTTCAGGAGAAGGCTAACGAATGACAGCAGCAGCATTGCCATGGCGGTGCTCAAGAGAAATAAAGTAAAAGAGGCCTTGTCCCGCATAGGAGAGACAGTGTGCAGAGGGACAGCTGAGGAGAGGAGCTGACAGGTGGGTGACTGAGAAGTCAGGGGAAGCAAAAAGTCAGAACTGAAATGTAAGCATGAGAACAAAAACCACCCCAGGAATTTGCTGAAACCTTGGGGAAGGCTTTAAAGGAAGGAGTGGGCTGAAGACATTTTCTTTAAATATTAAAGGTTTACTGCTCATTGCCTGCTTGGGTGAATTGAAATTCTGATCACTGTGGGAACCTCTCAGACTGGCCTGTGCACATTTGGGGGAACTGTCTTCCGTGACACACAGGAAAGAAGAAGAATGTCAAAAATGCCTAGCATGGCTGTGATAGAGGGTATAAGAGGTTGAAGGCTTTTGAGAGCACTGAGCAATGACAAGGTTTTCCTTAGAAAGACTGGGGAGGACCACAGAGGAAACAAAATCTTTACATGCCTGAGCAAGACGGAAACTTAGGGAACACCTGGTCCTCAGATGGCAAATTGAGTTCAACCTAAGCGCCAACTCTGACCAACTGCTAGTGGCTGCCTGGAGGCTGCCTTAGGAAGAATTCTAAGACTCTATCTGGAATCAGCAATAAAGAATTCAATGATCAATTAATAATGTCTGCCATGGGTACAGGAACAGGAATGATAGCCTGTGTGCCATATAGTTGCCATCTCTGATCTAGCCAAACTTCTCTTTGTATAGGTGGAAAAAAAGAAGGAACTTACCTAATGTTACTTAATTAGTGCCTAGAGTCAAGTCTATTGTCAAATTCTGGGCTCTTCTTTGCACTGTGCTGCCTCCGTGTACACAAAACATGAGGTGGGGAAGGAGGGCGGCTAATATCTTGGCTAACTTTCTGGTGAAACTAAGCAGTGCAGAAGCACAGACTGCGCCAGAGGACGTGGGAGGGAAAACTGTATTGGGTTTCTCTCAGGAACAGGTTTGGGCCAGAAAATCTCTTTGTTCACTTTGAGAACACAAAGCTCCTGGGTACATCAGAAGCGCTGCAGGGAAGGTTAACATACCAGTGTGACCAGGACCCAGGCTCAAGGTGGGGAGATAGAAATTCCCATGACAGAGAAGACAGATTGGCCCAGGTAGTCCTGGCTCGTAGTCTTATCCATTCGTTGAACAAATATGTTTTAAGCACCTTTGATGAAATTAGTGAACTAGCAACTGGGGCTACAGTTCTTGAGGCATTTGCATCAAAGAAAGGGTGGAGACAGGCATGAAGCAGCTAATTATGCAATTAGTTATATAATTATAAATGAAGACAAATGCCATGAAGGGGAACAGGGCGCTCTGACAGCCAGCAACCCGGAGATCTGATGTAATCTGGAGAAGTGTTCCTGAGGAAGTGACATTTAAGCTGAGGATCGAAGGATTAAAACAGTAGGGAGTGATGGGTTGAGGGTGGAGGAAGGCAGGAGAGGAAGAAAGACCGGAAGACAGAGGGCAGAGGAAGAGCCTGTTCAAGGCCCTAAGGAGAGAACAAACATGTCATATTTGAGGAATGAAGACCAGAAGGCCAGAAGGGCTGGAACACAAAATATGCATTTTTTTCAGGTGGTTATCAGGGGGGAAGAGGAACCAACAAAGAATAAATCTATGACAGTAACCTTACCTGCCTGCCTCCCCACTCCTACAGCCAACGTGGAGCCTTGGCGTGCGTTTGCAGAAAGCATTCCCTCTGGACAGGCAGCCCACATGGACAGCAGGGCAAATGGAGCCCGGGTTGACTTTCAGTCCCCACTCACCCCCTCAGCCAGGCACATGCGTGCAGTACATCACCTCCACAGCTGTACGTGTCAGTCCTGGCATCACGTGCCTCATCCCAGCCTCTAGCAAGTAGGCTAGACCAGGGCCCTAGGAATCAACTGGACAAAATGCAGATTCTGATTTGGTAGCCCAGTATGGGACCTGGGATTAGGCATTTCTAATGCACTTCCTGTTGCTACTGCTGCTTGTGTCTGGACCACATTGAATAGCGAAGATCTCACAGCCAAATTGCAAAGGACTGTGCATTAGCATCTCAGAGAAGACCAAAAAGAAAAAGAAAATCCATGGACAATGATTTTGTTTGATTAAATGCAATTCTTTTGGATTATTTCCCACTGTGTGCCAGGGCTTTCCATGCTGGAGACAGATAAACACAATGCAGCCTTTGTCAACAAGGAGAAGGCACTCAGAGCCTTGGTGGGATGGATGGGCACACACACGCAAACACCCAGGGCAGTAATCAGTTCCACAAAAAGGGGGCAGCGAAGAGCCCTGAAGCCCAGAAGGAAAGACTAGAGCTCATCAGAAAAATCAGGGAAGACTCTTCAGGAGATGTGACATTCGTGGGATGAATAGGATTTCAGCGTGTGGAATGTGGGAAAAGGTCGGCAAAACAACTGGGGTCACCTCAACCAATCAACCAAGCAATATATAAATGGATCAATTTAAGGTTCATGGAGAGGTAGGGTTCATGGGAGGCAGGGCCTGAAACTTCATCCAACGTCAGGTTGCCCTGGGTCTTGAATGCCAGGGTACGAGAAGAGAAACTTAGGAAATTTTATGTTTTACTAAGAAAGAAAAAGTGAAGTCCCATCAGGTACAATGTGGGCCAACTGCCCGAACTACAGTTCTGTGAGGTCCCCATCAGGGCGTCCAGAATGGACGAGATCCTGGCAGGATCAATACGCAACAGCTTTCCAGTGTCTGTGCTTATGTTGTTAACACAAGAAGGTCAGGGATGACAATGCCTGAGAGCAAACATCAAACCCCACCTGCTGGGCTAGTGGCTGGAGAGAAAAGGTTTTCAGAAACAGAAGAGGAGGCCTCTGGAAAGGCCTCTGGTGCCGGAGATATGGAAGATAAAACCCAAGTCCCTTAAAAGGAAAAGCCATAAAGTTGTGTTTACAGCATCACTGCTGAAGAGAGAAATGGATGGCTTGAGAAGGAGGAGACTGAGAAAGCGCTTTAAGAGGAAATAATTAAAAGGAAATAAAGGAGCTAGCGCCAAAAGCGGAACACCCCAGGCTCCCTGCCCTCCCCCTAGTTCCTCCACTGCACCCCACCCTCACCATGGCTGATGGCAGGCCCACGCCTGCACCCCCAGTCAACCTGTGTCCCAGCAAGAGGAGCCCAACAGAGCATAACCCATCTCCAAGGGAACACAGCCTCAACCCAGCCTGGCTCCAGCCTTGTCTCCCTTGTCAATGGCCTCAGTCTTGCCCCAGAAATGAAAGCTCTGCCTTACATTCTAGATAGCTGGATTTGTGAACCTGTATGGTGACCTGCCTGGGTCTTCCCTGGCTGAGATCCCACAAAGCCCTCCTTCCCGCTGGGGTCCTCACCCAAAACCTCTGTAGTCATCGCCAGTTCTTCCTGTAGACAGATGAAACCGAGCCATCTGAACCAGTTCTGCCCAGAGTCCAGATGCTGTAAGGACTGAGGGCTCAGAACTAAAGTCATAGGAATGGGGTCTGCCTGGTCTTTCCCTCCTTCCCACATCCTTGGGTGTTTCTTGTGCATTCATTCATTCTTCAAGCATCTGCAGATGTCTTCCCAAAGTAAAGTTTTGCAAGGGTGACACAGAGGTGGTGCAGGTGTGGCCCTGAAGAAAAACTTTGTAATAATGTGGACATGAAATTCCCCAGGCTCCTGACTTCAGGCATTGCCTTCTCTGCCTTCGGGGTGGCGTCCCTCTGCAGGGCACACTCTCCCTCACAGCTGCAGCCAGGGTGCTCCATAGCTCTTGGTGGGTGGCAGTGCCAGCCCTGTGGCTCCCCTGACAGGAGGCTGCAGTGAGAAGAAGTCAGGGAGGACTGGGGAACGAGGGGAAGGACTGGGGGTGGGATGAGGAGTGGGTGGACGGCCTGCTGCATTTGGCTCTGAGCAGGGAAGAACTTAAATGCCTTCTCCCAACCTGACTCCTGCTGGTGAATCATGAATAACCTCATATGTGCTCACCCTAGATGGGTGGGATGTCGATGGGCTTACTGAGCAAACCCAGCTGCAGCAGACCCTGCTCCTAGACCCTCTTCCCCTGAGTCTAAGACAGAGTGTCAGGTCTCAGGACCAGCCTGCAGGTGTCACATTGTCTTCTAGATCCCAAGGGGGAATGTGAGGTCCCCATGTCCCCATGTTGTTCACAACCACAGTCATTCCAGTAGCTCGGATGGCCTCCCCTGGCAGTCTCTATATAAAGTTGTATACATCTGTCAATGCCCACTGAGAGAGCTGGGAAGCAAAGAGACCTCCTAGCAAGTAGCACACCTAGCACCTAGATCTTGGTTTTTAGCTCCCATTCTCCTCTAAAGAAGACAGAGCTCCTTAAAGAAATAGCTGATCCCAGGACTTCAGCAGGGAGAATAGGAGGCAAGACAAACCTGGCACATCTTGCCTTTGCCCAGCCTGTTCCCTCCTCCTGGTCTGCCCTCTACCCACCAATTCTTTTCACTCCCTTCTCTAACACTCCATCAAATACACAGCATCACCCTGTGCATCCATCAGCACTCGATCCTCTGTGGTAGGTCAGAAAGGTAGAGAAACACTGTGGGCAAGAGCAGTCCCTTGGGAAATCCAGCTGACTTGGGTGCAAACCCTGGCTCTGTCTGTCACTAGTTGCCTAGCCTCTCTGAGGCCCCATTCCTTGTTCTGTAAAGTGAGGATACTGATGCCTACTTCATGGATGCTGGGAGGCCTCAAGCAGGCGATCCACACAGATCTACCAGGCTCAGCACTCACCCAGCAGACACGAGATGGCAGTATTGTTTTCTTGGTAATGTGTTTGCCTGCCCTATGAGATGCCAAGCCTTCCTCATCTATCTCCTCCCTTCTCCAACACCCAGCACCACACCTGGCACCCCAAGAGCAATCCACCCATGTTTCCTGGATTGTTTAGTTAAGTTGCTAGCTGTTGTTTACTCACTGACTAGATGGCATAGATCCATCTATGGATTGATTGAATTCTTCCTGCTGCCACCCACTGACTCATACCCACCAGGGCTGTCCCTTGTCGTGTCTACCAGGTCTCCCAGCCTACTGGGTAAAAGCCAACAGGAAGAGCAGCTCTCTGGTTTCCTTGTTCCTCTCTGGCTGCCCCTGCCTGCCTCTTTCTTGTGTCCTCTGGAACACTCCCATTTATCTATGTCTCCATCTCACTCTATCTCTGCGTCTGTGCCTTGCCAGCATTGGGGCTTGGAAAACAGTAGCCCAAAACGAAGGCCTCAGAAGCAGAAAAGTTCCTCTGACCTTCTCCTGCCCTCCTGTCTCTCAACCCCAGTCTCTCCTGAGGTTAGCCATAGAAACTAGGATTCCTCTTCCCTAAGGCAGGTCATAGAGCAGAACTCCTTTTCCCCAAAGCCAGCCATAAAAACCTAAAAATATTACTCTAACTTTCCCTTCACCTTTCTGTGTAAAAACTGGCCTTGGAGAAATTATCTGACCTATCTTGACTGTAAGTTGTAAGGTTCCCATTCCAGAGAGGGTCCCGTCCCACACCCAGATGGAAGGAATGCGGCTCAGAGAGGCCAAGAAAAGTCTAGACAGACTGTTTCCCCACTCACCTATTAGCATTAGATCATACCCGTCTTGTCCAACCACATTTCTACATGGCAGTCCATACTATATTGAACCTATGCACAAAAATGGACAATTTCCCCTGTATCTTTGGGTCTTCACTCTGAAGGCTTCCATGTATAGATGTTAAATAAATTTGTATGCCTTTTCTCCTATTAATCTGCCTCTTGCAAGTTGACTTTTTAGTGAATGTTCAGGGGGCCAAGGGCCTTGGCCCCTATCCCCGCATTGCCATGTCTGTGTATCTCTCTGTTCATGGCTCTGTTCTGTCATTGTGCCTCTGCCCACCTTTGCTGACTCTCTCTCTCTCTCTCTCTCTGTGGCTTTTTCTCCCTGCCAGTGTCCTTTCCTCCCACAGAAAAGCTGCCCCACCCTTGCTGATGGCCTCACTGTCCACATATAAGGATGCAGGCCCTCAACAACACAACACACATTTTTTGTTATCTCTTTTGTTTTTTATTTTTTTATTTTGTGAGTTGGGGTCTCACTGTCACCCAGGCTGGAGTGCAGTGGCATGGTCATGGCTCACCACAGTCTCAACCTCCTGCGTTCAGGCAATCCTTCTGCCTCAGTCTCCTGAGAAGCTGGGACTACAGGTGTGCACCACCACACCCAACTAGTTTTCTTGTTTGTTTGTTTGCTTGCTTGCTTGTTTTGTATAGATGGGATCTCACTACATTGCCTAGACTGGTCTTGAACTCCTGGGTTCAAGTAATCCTCCCACCTTGGCCTCCCAAAATGCTGGGATTATAGGTGTGAGCCACTGTGCCCAGCCTCTTGTTACCTCGTTATTGTTCTTCTGGTGACAGACCAGTTTTTCTTCCCTATTCTTTGGGGATTCGTTGCAGATGGTTTTCTTTATCCCCTCCATCTGGGATGCCTGCTCTTCCCATTCTGTCCCTTCCCCTTATCTTAGAACTCCAGTGGTGACAACATGTAGAGATTAAGGGAGGAAGCTCAAGATGGGAGCAGAAGAGAACCTCCAAAGGCCCAAAGGAGGATTGTCGGAAGCAGCCTAAGTATTCCTCTTCCAAGAAGTACAGTGTTAGGGAGGGGAAGGATGTGTTAGCACTTGTCACTTATATGAGTTGACATGCTACGTGGGAGGAACATGTGCACAGTCTCCAAAGTCATGAGGAAAGTTCACACATCCTGTGTTGGGGACACTGAAGGGTCACTTACTTGCGAGCATGCTGGGTCCCGCCTGTGCAGGGCACAAACAGCTGCTGCATGTGTTGGGGACCTAGCATTCGGGGGTGATGATGGAAAGATTGGGGGAAGAGGCATTGCAGAGTATCCAGTCCTTTGATCTTCGCTGCCATCCTTGTCTGTCCCATATGACTTGCAGCACCCCTCTGCGGGAGGAGTACAGTTCCCACTCCACTGACATCAGGCTTGGCCGGGGGACAGGCTTCAGCAAATGAAGTGTGCACAGAAGTGACATGAGCCACATCTGAACAGAAGCTTCTAGGGCTGTCACACTGCCCTGCCTCTGCTCCTTTTCCTCTGCCCCAGGAACCTATCTGCATACCCAGGGGCTGCTCCTTTAACCTGGCTGCCAGAATAAAAAGACACACAGGGCAGACATGGCATCTGACCTGAAGATTTAGATAGGCCCGTATATAACATCTAGAGTGCACTACACACATTTCTTGTTATCTCTTGAGGACCCTCAGTCTGCTTCTGATGATCCTCTCTTGGGTCTTTAGAGAGTCTCTCCTACCCCAATCTTATATATATAATAAGGGATCTATCATATAAATATCCTCTTGGTCCTGTTTCTCTGGCAAACCCAGACTAATAAGATGAAGATGATGATGATGATGAAGAGGAGAAAAAAAGAGAAGAAGGAGGAATGAGTATGGGTCCTCGGGGCCTGTTAGGGATGCTCCCCTGAGAAGACTCAGATCTGATGGTAAATACGAGTACCAGGACTAGTACAAGACTTAAGCTACCTAGTTCACCACCTGCTCCTCAGAGTCAGCCAAGGGGGGTGTCAAATTCACAAGCCAAGGTTACCATGTTTACTGCTCCTCCCCTCCTCTCCCTGTCCCTCTCACTGTCTTCCCACCCTGCAAGGCCCCGCCAGGATCCCCCCACCTTCTTTGCTGTATTTCCTAGAGCATAGGTGAGATCTGGGGTGGTAAATAAGTCACTTGACAAAGACTTTAAGAGTCAAGATATTTCTGAGCCACTGAATCACTAAAACAGTGCCCAGAGGCCTCAGAATTGAAACCTGGGATCCAAGCTTCAAGCCCAGCCTTAGATGAAGACACAGGATTCATGTTTAGTAGAGGGGAAGTGCTGTGGTTTGAATGTGTCCCCTCAAAAATTCAGATGTTGAAATTTGATCATCAATGTAACAGTGTTAAGAGGTGGGGCCATCCAGTCATGAGGATGGAGCCCTCATGAATGGGATTGGATATCCACATAACAGAGCTTCCCAGAAGAAGTTTGTTTCTCTTGACCTTCTGCCTTCCAGCACGTGAGGACACAGCATTCTTCCCCTCTGGACAACACAGCATTCAACCTGCCATCTTGGAAGCAGAGAGCAGCCCTCACGAGACAACTGAATCTGCCAGTGCCTTGATCTTGGACTTCCAAGCTTCCAGAACCGTGAGAAATAAATTTCTGTTCTTTATAAATCATCTAGTCTGTGGTATATTGTTACAGCAGCACAAAATGGCTAAGACAGGAGGGCAAAGTCATCCAATTGTATTCAGACAACACCACCCCTTGTATCAAACCTTATATTCAGCATTATGGGGTAAACACAGGAAACCAAAGACATCCTTCATGGAGGCTCATTTTGATGGTCAAGGCACAGACCTAGCCTCGGGTGCTCCTGGTGTGATGCTGGAGACAGTGCCGCTGTGAGAGCCTCCTCTATGTTGAGGGCTCACAGTTCACCTTGGAGGCTCTAATCCAGACCCCGTCCCTCTGACTCATCCATCCCTCAGGACTTGCTCTTTGTTCCAACCCTGTCTGGCTGTCAGGCTGCCAATCTAAAGTGACTCAGGGTTTTAGAACATGTCGAGTTGAAGTCACACTTCCTCTTCTCCCCATCCCACTGGGCTCTCTGACTCCAGGCCTTGGAGAAACAAATGCTCACCCAGACCTCATCTTCTCTGTCCCATGCAGTTCCTGAGATGCCTATTTATCAGGTTAGTGTTTCAGCTATTTCTGTTCCATGCAAAAGCTTGAAGTTTACTCACAATTATGGAGAGGCATCCAGGGCTCGTTCCCGTGGCTCATCCTACAAAGAGCAGGGCACTAATGAGAAAACACCAGTAACCAGCCAGCACAAAAGCTGATTTCTTGCTGTCATTTATGTTGTCTTCACAACACGTGGGTTCTATGGTGGCCTCACAAGGGCTGCCAGCAGCAAGTGGGGCTGGAACAATGGTGTTAAGCTCTGAAGCTCTGGGGATTACTGTAGCTCATGCACCCCTCTTATCAGCTTTATACATTGGGGTTCCATGTAGGATGTCATTTAAATGTGATTTCTCCAGTTAAACAAAGATTTGAGAACCACTCTTGCCACCATATACAAGTCCTGTGCTGTCAATGAAATACAATATGTGACATTATAAATGTCTGTTGTCAAGATGGTGTCACCACTACATACATCATGCCTCATGCCCTTGTATCTAAGTGGACATAGCTTTTGATTTTCTATTCATCTTGCTTACAGGATGTTTTTCAACTTACAAAAGAAATACGTGCTTATTACAACAATTGAAATGTACAATAGAAAGATTATAAATTACAACGTTCCCAGCCCACACCTACTACCTCTCCTCTTATGTGAGCAATGAACAAATTTAGCTGCCCCTAAAATCGTCGGTGCAAAAATCTGCCATCTACAATGGCAATTGGTATGAGCAAGGCAAGGTATGAAAATATATTTTTTGTTTTCATCTACAAGTTAATTAATCCCCAGAGGATGTCTGGGTCTCCATCAAGGACGAGCAACCAGAGTTGACTAGTGACAATGCAGCCTATGTGGACCAGCCTATGGCAGACCTCGCCTCTAAGAGGGATGCCCATGGTGAGAGTCAACATGAGGCTATTTCTCTAGGACCAAGAAAGTGTTGCATGTATGAGACTGTGAGCAGCGTTCACACACCTGAATCTCAGGTGATTTTCAGAGATGGTGGAGGCTTGTGATTCAGGTCATGCAACAGGCAGACCTGGTGTAAGTCCCACTCTGCCATTTTCTGTGTGCGCTCAGGCAATTCACCTCTCTAAAACCTCAGTGCACTCATCTAAAACACAGAAAGAATAACACCCTAAGTATTAGGCAGGGTCTAATGAGAAATATATAAGCCACTTCATGTAGCCCAAGTAGATAGGGCTTTCATGAAGGGAATTAGAAGCTTCCACAGCTGTTATGAGGGCTGGGAAAAATTCAATTGGGGAAGCCACCAGTGAGCACCTGGGAGACATCAGTATAGCGGGGATTTCCCAAGATCTTATCCAGAATCCCTGGGCAGCTCCACTGACCTTCTCAGGCTGCAGCAGTGAAGCAGGTGAATCTCAGGTAGCTCATGTGGAAGGTGCTTCAAGCCTCATGTCAGCCTATTTATCTACCTGTAATTACTTCTACCTGCAATTAATTCACCACCTTCTCCACTTTCCAACTCTCCCCCAAGTACCTCTCTTGGCCAACTCCAACCAGAAACCATGTGGGGAAAGGCATTCTGGGAAATGTAGGTCTCAGCTTCTCTTCTGCAATGCAAGGGACACCTGACGACAGGTGGCAACGATGCCCAGTAGACAAGCGACAACTCAACACAACCTATCACATAGACTCATTATGGAATTAAATGGAATAATGCAGATAAACTCTTAGCAAAGTACTTGGTGCACAATTAATGCTCAGTAAGTGGCAGTTATTATAATTCTTATTATAATTTTGATCCTGAGAATGATGACTTTCCATCCAGTCCAACATACCCACTTTATTTCGTATTACAGAAAATCCTAGGCACTGGGGCTCCCGTCAAAAGATACATTCCCCCACGTCTCACTCACATCACTCAGCAGGTCCTATCTTTTCTTTTTCAGATCCAATTATAATGGCAACATTTGTAAATTGCTGATCCTCTAATTCCCCATAAGCACATAGTCTTATTCAAATCAATTACACTGAAAGACATGAACTAAATTCTCTACTTCTGTCTCTCCCGGTTTTATATTCCATGGTGATTATACCCAAAATCACTGCCAAAAAAAAGCACTATGCTACAGGGGTGTCTTTTCCATCATATGTCAACCAAGGCATGAAGAAATCCAGTAATAATCCCGTTTATGAGCAAGCAGTCCTAACCCACAATTGCTATCACCAAACATTTCAGAATAATGACATGTTTCCAATCAGAATTAATTTAAAAGACCCAAACCGCACGCAAACTTACTTCCACGAAACTTAAATTCAAACCATTCCATGGGTAACAAAATTATACTTGTAAAGAACTCAAATTGATTGGACTTCAAAATTCAAATTCAATTGTAGAAAATAAAATAGGTTATAAACCACAAAGGCCTTTGCCAAGCCTTCCCCTGCTCTAAAGCACAATCCAAACATCACATGGTCACACGTCAGTGCTTCCTGCAAAGAAATCCATTTTACAAACAAACCTGGGGTAATAGGGCCCAGATCTGTAATGCCTTATCCTGATTAATGATGGGCCTACACACTGTTATATCCACGGTCACCAAGAGTAAAGCTAACATTCCTGGGAGCAGCATTACTCTTAAAATTGCAATAATCTCCAGGGAAAATGACCCAATTTAAACTTATTCCCTCTTTAACTGAAATTTATTTAACTCTTTTTAGCTTGTTCTATGCTGTTACCTGTGTCCTAAGACATGCCCCTTCTTATTCTACCTAGCTCCTCCTTCAGTCAGAAGGCCTAGGCGATTTTAAAAGCAATTTAACCCCTCGTTTACCATGATACTATTAAAGGAAAAAATAGTATCTCAAACAAAAGCTTAGGAAGTCAACATTTCCAATCAGCATGCAAAAAATAATAATAAGTCAAATTCATGTGCACTAATATTCATTCAGTCTGTCAACCCATATATAGGTACTGGGATGAGTGAGTCAGAAAAGGTCTCATGTCAGGGAGTGTATTTTCTAGTCAGAAGAGACAGATCAATGAATAAACAAACTAGATTGCTTCAGAATGTATAAGCATCAATCTGAAAGTCCCTTCACTTGCCCTGACTGAGGTGGGACCAAATCTTAAAGAGCCAGGAAAAGAGAGAGTTCTCAGCTGAGGTTCTCACTAGTGCAAAGGTCCTGTGGCAGGAAAAAGCTTGCCAGGCTCAGGAGATAGAACTACATTGCCAACCACAAATGCACACACAACATATACACCAACACACACCAAAGACTTTCTAAAAGGTTTTATTAAATACTGAGTAGATACAAAAGATATTTACAAAATATGTTACTACACAAAAAATAATAATAAAAGGAACACTCAGGTATCCCACCATCCAGTTTAAGAAATAAAGTATGTAAGACATGACCATCAAGATTGAAATCCCCAGCTGGGCATAGTGGCTCATGCCTATAATCCTAGCACTTTGGGAGGCGGAGGTGAGAGGATTGCCTGAGCCTAGGGCTTCAAGACCCAGCCTTATCTCTACAAAAATAAAGAAAAATAAAGAAGAAGAAGAAGATTGAGATCCCCCTTGTGCTCCTCCTTGATTCTATTTCCGTTCATACACAGAGGAACCCTAATCTGAATTCTGTGTTTATTTCTCCCATTTTTTCCTATGGCTTGTATTTTTGTTTTGTTTTAGCCAAGTCAAATCTGTAATAAACTATTGTTTTAAGTTTCAGGTGGAGTTAACGATTTTTTTTTTTTTGAGTTGGAGTCTCACTCTGTCACCCAGACTGGAGTGCAGTGGCCGCTCCCAGTCACCGCAGCCTCGACCCGCTGGCTCCGGCGATCCTTCCACCTCAGCCTTCCGAGTAGCCGGAACTACAGGTGCGCGCTACCACGCCTGGCTCATTTTTTTTTTTTTAATTGTAGAGATGAGGTCTCGCCAAGTTGCCCAGGCGGGTCTCGAACCCGTGGGCTCAGGCAATCCACTCACCTCAGCCTCCCAAAGCGCGGGATTACAGGCTGAGGCACTGAGCCCGGCTGAAGTTAACAATTTTTAATTAAAATTTGTTATTGAGATAATTGTAAATTCACGTGCAGTGTAAGAAAGAATACAGAGAGATTCTGGGTACCCTTTATCCTGTTTCCCCCAATGGTAACATTTTCAAAATGATAGTACAATAGCATAGCCAGGATATTGACATGACACAAATCACCAATCTTATTCAGACTTCCCTAGTTTACTTGTATCATTTGTGTGTGTGTCTGTGGGTGTATTTAGTTCTGTAATTTCATCAGATGTGTTGTTTGTGTATCTACTGCTAATGTCAAGATACTGGCTGGTTCCGTCAACATGAGGATGCTTCATGGTACGGTACCTTTGTAACCACACCCATCTCCCTCCCACCTCACCTCAACACTCAATAAACACTAATCTGTTCTCTATTTCTAATATTCTGTCATTTCAGATGTTATATAAATGTAGTCAAATAGTATGTAGCTTTGGGGGATCGAATTTTTTTTTTCAAGAGATGGGGTCTTTCCATGCTGCCCAGGCTGGACTCAAAACTCCTGTGTTCAAGAGATCACGCACCTCAGCCTCTTGAGTAGCTGGGACTACGAGTACATGCCACCATGCTTGGCTCAACTTTTTTACTCATAATAATTTTCTGAAGATTTATCTAAGTCATTGTGTGTATCGATAGCTTGTTCCTTTTAATTGCTGAGTAGTAGTCAATCATGTGTATATGCTCCCGTTTTTTTAACCATTCACCTGTTGAAAGGAATCTAGGCTGTTTTCCAGTTTTTGACTATTACAAATAAAACTTACCAAGTTTGGGGGTGGATATGTTTTTAATCACTGAGACAAACGCCCGAGAGTGCAGTCGCAGGGTCCTACGCATGCTTAGTTTTATAAAACACTGTCAAACTATTTTCTAAACTAGCTCTAGAATTTTACACCCTAGTAACAATTTACAAATGATCTAGTGTCTCCGCATCCTTGCAAACCTTTGATGTTCTCACTGTTTTTTATTTTAACACTTCTGATAAATGTGTAGTGATATATCGTCGTGGTTTTAATTTGCATTACCCTGATGTTGAGCATGTTTTCATGGGCTTACTTGCCACTTGAATAACCTCTTCAGTGAAATATCTGTTCAAGTCTTTTGTCCATGTTCTAATTAGATTGTTTTCTTTTGACTGCTGAGTTTGGAGAGTTATTTATATACTCTAGATACTGGTCCTTTGTTAGGTATGTGATTTGAAAATATTTTCTCGTAACAGGCATGGTGGCTCATGTCTGTAATTCCAGCACTTTGGGAGGCTGAAGCTAGAGGATTGCCTGAGTCGAGGGGTTCGAGACCAGGCTGGGCAACTTGGCAAGACCTCGTCTTGACAATAAATCAAATATTTAGCTAGGCTTGGTGGCATGCACCTGTAGTTCCAGCTCCCTGGAAGGCTGAGGCAGGAGGATCACCTGAGCCCAGCAGGTTGAGGCTGTGGTGGCCATGAGCGTGCCACTGCACTCCAGCCAGGGCAACAGAGTGAGACTCCAACTCAAAAAAAAAAAAAAAGGAAAGTATTTTCTCCTACTCTGGTCTGCTTTTTTACTCAAGATGGTTGTCCTCAGTTTCATCTATGCAGATGGATTCTTTGTTTTCGTTTCTGTATAGTATTTCACTGTATCACTTAGATCAAAATGTGTTTATCCATTCGACTGTTGATGGACATTGTTTGGTGCTTTGTTTTCACAAGCAACATTACCATGACATTCTTGAAATGTCTCCTAGTGTCCTGGATGAAGTGAATCTAAACAAGGATTTCTCTAATGTATAGTCCTAAAAGTAATATTTCTGGACCTTCAGGTATGTGCATTAATAACTTTACTAGATCATGCTACATTTATTCCAAAAGGACTGTGTAAGAGTTCCTGTCACTTCATGCCTTTGTCAATACTTAATCTTATCAGATTTTTTTTTTCAATTTTGACCATCAGATAGGTGTGTAATAGTACCTTGTTTTATTTGTATGTCTCTGGTTACAAGTAATCATACAAATAAATAAAAATGGTACCTGAGCACTCAGTCTGGACTTTCAGGGTTTTGGAGTTTAGTTTTTATTAAATCGGGGGACTCACTCTGTCACTCAGGCTGGAGTGTAGTGGCACTATACCAGCTCACCGCAAACTCGACCTCTGGGGCTCAGGTAATCCTTCTGCCTCAGGCTCCTGAGTAGCTGGGACCACAGGCAGGCACCACCACATCCTGCTAATTATTGTATTTTTGGTAGAGACAAGGTCTCGGTATGTTGCCCATGCTGGTCTTGAACTCCTGGGCTCAAGCAATTCTCCCATCTCAGCCTCCCAAAGTGCAAGGATTGCAGGTATGAGCCACCACTCCCAGCTCCAGGCTTTCTTTTTGAGTAAGTGCCTGTATAAGTTCTTTTGTCCATTTTTCTGTTGGGTTGTTTGTAATTTTCTCATTGGTTTGTGGACCTTTTTTACATATCCTTTTTTACTAATCCTTTACCACTAAAATGTGTTGCAAATCTCTTCTTACTATTTGTGGTTTCTCTTTTTACTTTTGTTAGAGTGTCTTTTGATGAACAAAAATTTGAATGTCATCAAATTTTTAAAACTTGAATGTAATCAAACTTTTGAAATTTTTTGGTATGGTTGCAGCTTTTTTAATGTAATAAATCCTTACCTATGCTGAGGTCATAATATCTTCCCACACTGCCTCTGTATTTACAATATTTAGGAACATGGACTCTCAAGCCAAACTGCTGAGGTTCAAATTCTAGTGATGAGCAACTTATTTAACCTCCTTGTGGTTCAATTTACTAAAATGCAAAATAGAAATGATATCAGCACCTATATCACATGGTTGTGTAAAGCATCACATGGTTGAGGCTGGGCGGAGTGGCTCACATCTGTAATCTTAACACATTGGGAGACTGAGGCAGGAGAATCACTTGAGACCAGTCTGGGCAGCATAGCAAGGCCCCATCTCTACAAAAAATTAAAAAATTAGCCAGACTTGGTGGCATGTACTTATAATCCCAGCTGCTCAGAAGGTAGATGCCAGAGGATCGCTTGAGCCCAGGAGTTCAAGGCTGCAGGATCTGTGACCCTGCCACCATATTCCAATCTGAGTGACAGAGTGAGACCCAGTCTCAAAAAAAAAAATGACGATCAGGAAAAAAAAGCAGTTTGAAGATTATCTGCCACATGGTATGTACTGTGTGCAATTATTATCAACACTACTAAGTCTTATAATATTGATTTTTATATTTAAATCTTTAACACTCTGAAATTGATTTTTATATATGGTATAAGGTATTAACCCAGCTTTTTTTTATATGAATGACCAATTTACCCAGCACAATTACAATTTTTAAACTGAATCTTTCCTCATTGAACTGCAATACCAACTCTGTGTCTATCAAGTTTCCATTTGTGTGTGAGGGGGGGTCCTTTCTGAAGTTTATATTTTTTTTATTGATCTGTCTATTCTTAAGACAATTCCACTCTTTTAATTACTACATGGTTGTAATGGTATTTGATATGACTAATTCTCCACCTTACTCTTCTTTGGCAGATGTTGGGTATTCTTTGCCCTTTATTCTTCCATATATATTTTAGAATCAGTTTTTCAGGATCTTTAAAAAAAGAAACCTATTGGATTTTAATTGGAATTGTACTGAATCTATAGATCAATTTGGGAGAACAGATATTTTTACATGATTGCCTTCCAATCCATGAACTTAGGATATTACTATTTAAATATTTTCAAGAATTTTCTATTTCTCCATGAAGTGCCTGCAAATATTTTTATATTTACTAAGTATTTTGTTTTATGTGAGATGTTGTAAATGATATCTACTTTTAAGTACAATTTAACTGTTCGTTGTTTATGTAGAAAATTCAACTACCATTTTGTACTAGGTTTGTATCCAGAAACTTTTTATTAATTCTAATAATGTATCTGCATATTCCTTGGGGGTTTCTATGTTTATCAGCTACCATCTCAAAATAATGACAGCAGGATTTTTCTTCCCAATCCCTATTTTTTTTTAAATCCATACACGTTATTTACCTTGTTTCACTGGCTAGAACACTTAGTATACTGTTGAAGAGATGTGGTAATAGCAGACACACTTGTCTTGTTTCTCGTCTTAAGAGGAATGATTTCAATTCATCAACTTTAAATATGAGATTTGGCACAGAATTTTTGTAGGTGGCTTTTTATCAGGTGAGGACATTTTATTCTATCCTTGGCTGGAAAAGACTTCTCTAAAAAATTATAAATGTATATTGAATTGTATTAGATTTTTGTATCTATTAAAATAATCATGTTACTTTTCTTTGTTGTGTTAATGTAGGGAATCACATTTCTGTCTTATTTTTTTTTTGAGTTGGAGTCTCACTCTGTCACCCAGACTGGAGTGCAGTGGCCGCTCCCGGTCACTGCAGCCTTGACCTGCTGGGCTCCAGCGATCCTTCCGCTTCAGCCTTCCAAGTAGCTGGTACGACAGGCGCGTGCTACCATGCCCGGCTAATTTTTTGATTTATTGTAGGGATGAGGTCTCGCCAAGTTGCCCAGGTGGGTCTTGAACCCGCGGGCTCAGGCAATCCACTCACCTCAGCCTCCCAAAGCACGGGATTACAGGCTGAGCCACCGAACCCAGCTCACATTTATTTCTTATGCTTTAATGTTTACCCAATCTTACATGCTTTGGGTAAACTAACTCATGATGTATTGTCATTTTTCTACATTGCAGAATTTTGCTTATCAATATTTAGCTTAGCATTATGCTTCTATGTTCTTGAGATTTGCCTACAATTTTCCTTCCTCATACTGTCCTTGTCAAAATTTAGTACCAAGATTATGCTAGTTTTATAAAATGGGTTAGGCATGTTTCTTCATCTGTATTATGGAATAATTTGTGTAATATTGGAAATATTTACTTCCTGAATATTTGGTAGAACTCCTTAGTGAACTCATTTGGGAGAATCAGATGTTTTCCTTAAGGTAAATTTTAAAATTAACAATTCCATTTATTTAATAGTTATAGTACTGTTTGTTTTATATATCTTTTTTAGTTGGTTTTTGTAGTTTAAACCTCTCTAGAAATTTTTCCATTTCAGCTAAGTTTTCCAAAGTATTAACATAAAGTTGTTCATCACACCATCTTATCTTTTAAATCTCTGCAGCATCTATAAACATGTTCCCTTTTATTCCTTGCATTGCTTTATTTTTCCTCTTGCTCAATCTCATCAGAGATTTTTCCATTTTATTAGTTTCCTCAAACAAATAACTTTTGGCTGAGTTGGGCCTCTCTATTGTATATTTAATCTCCATTTCATAAGTGTTTAGTCTTTTTAAAATATTTCCCACCTT
>CAUYQG010297085.1:0-19628 GCA_963574415.1 Tarsius wallacei
GGATTAATGATACTCAATATCTGCCTGGGGACGGGGAGACACCTTTTATCACCAAGGGTGTCTGAACGAAGCATATTTGTACATCTAATCCTTAACTGTACCCCACAATATGATAATAAAAAATACTGAAAAAAAATAAAAAAATAAAATAAAAGTGAACTATTACAAATGTCAGTTATTTTATTACAAATAAAAATAATTTAAATGATGAAAAAAAAAAAAAAAAAACCACATTGTGATATCACCTTACTCCAGTACGAATGGCCATCATTAATAAAACAAAAAACAACAGATGCTGTGAAGAAGCAAAGAAAAGGGAATGCTTCTATATTGTTGGTGGGAGTGCAAACTAGTTCAACCTCTATGGAAAAAAATGTGGCAATTTCTATAAGAACTACAAATTTACCTTTCATATGACCCAGCAATCACCCTTCTGGGAATATACCTGGAGGAACTCAAATCATTCTACAAAAAAGATATCTGCACGTGCATGTTTACAGCAACACAATTCACAATAGCAAAAACATGGAAACAAACGTGCTGCCTATTGACAGCGAACTCAATAAAAAAAATGTGGTACATATACACAATGGAATATTATTTGGCCATAAAGAAGAACAAAACTATGGACTTCACAGCAACTTGGACTGATTTAGAATCTATCATACTCAGCGATCTATCACAGGAATAAAGAACTGAGTACCATGTGTTCACACTCATAAGTGGACTCTGAACACATCATAATACTACAAGAAAGGGATTGGCAGTAGCAGTACACTGCCAAGGGAGGGAGGGAGAAAGGGAAACACAACATCAATAAGGGTGCATGATCTCAATCCAGGAGAGGTGAGGTCCAATGGGAGGCCCAAACTTCACCTGTACATAGACCACTTATGCACCCAATCCTGACTTGTACTCCACATCTTTAAAACAAAGTGGTTAAAAAAAAAAAACCTCGGCTGAATTGTATTCATGTCCAATATGTTGTGAAAGGTGAAACTTGTGAAAAATGGAATTGGGTATTTAGCTGAGAATATTTCTAAGCAGAGGATTGAAGGAGTAGCTTGGGTCTTCCTGAAGCTTATTATAAAATGTAGGAAGACAAAAATAAATTGAGGATAAAGTTGTTAAGGACATCAAAGAAATGCAAATTAAAGCCTCACTGAGACACCAAGTAACTCCAGTCAGGAGGGCCATCATCAATTACTCAAAAGACAACAGACACTGGAGAGGATGTGGGGAAAATGGAACACCTCTACACTGTTGGTTGGAGTGTAAATTAGTACAACTTCTGTGGTAAATAGTTTGGTATTTCCTAAAAGATCTAAAAATCAACCTTCCATACAATGCCACAATCTCCCTACTGGGGATATTATACCTGGAAGAGTTCAAATCACTCTATGAAAAAGATACCTGCACATGAATGCTTATTGCAGCATTACTCACAAAAGCAAAAACATGGAACCAACTGTGCTGCCCATCAAAAGAGAATTGAATTTTTAAAATATGGTACAAATACATGATGGAATATTATGCAGCCATAAATAAGGACAAAATTATGAACTTCACAGTAACTTGGATAGACTTAGAGTAAATAATACTCAGTGATCTATCACAGAAACAAATAACTGAGTATCACATGTTCTCACTCATAAGTGGACGCTGAACAATTATCGTAATACTATAAGGAAAGGAATTGGCAGTAGTGGGAAACTGCCAGGGGAGGTAGGGGCACACCACATCAATAAGGATACCTGTGATCTCAAACCAGGTGAAGTGAGGACCAAAGTGAGGCTCAAGTGAGGCTTTACCTACCCAATAACATTTTGTATACTTAACGCTGAATTATACCCCACATCTTTAAAATGAAAATAAAATAAAATAAAAATTGTTAAGCACAAAAAAGCTAGAAGGTAAAGATCAGGGACATTCTCAGCCTGTCCATATTTTAAAAAAAGAAAGTATGTTCAGAAGAGAAGACTAAGTGTATGAGGTTAATGACTGTTAGCCTTATAAAAGCCATTGTAGATAGCCCACACTGTTTTACTAACACAAACTGGGATGGAAACTTACCAGCTAAGTACCAACCACGGAGTGCATCTTGCCATATGGAACACCTAGCTTAGCCACAAGGCTTCCTCCCAATTTACTTAACCACAAACCTAAGTTACCCCCTAGCAATGCCAACCACGAAAATTTTCCCCCTATCCCTATAACTGCCCTAGCCTGCAAGTGATAGTAGGTTTCAGTTTTCTGGAGTCCCCGCTGCAGGTTCTCCACCTTAGAATAAACCTGAGCTGCTGTTGAGCCGCCCGTCTCCCATCTCCCCTTTCCTGTCTGCTCATTTTCTTGTCCTAACAATGACCATTTAATAAGGAGATTTCTATGGGGGTGAACCATGGTTCTACTAAGACACGCCAGGAACACTGCCAGTTTGAACTGACGGGAATGGAGATAGGACAGAATGAAGGAAGGCTATCAAATGTATTGGATTTTATAAAATGAAACCATGGAGCACTTTAGGTACAAATGTGCCCTATTTTTCAAAACAAGAGAATGACACTGAAAACAATTCAGAGATCATCAGGACTTCCTCCTCAGTTTCAAAGTAAGGAGGACATCTTCAGTTTCAACAAGCCAGACAGCCTCCATACAAAGCCATGGGACAGGGCTACCAGAGGCCTTAGAGGCATGAACCCCTCCTGGCTGTGCCCAGAAGGCAGGATCCCCAAGTGTCATATGGTGGAGGGTGCAGCCCTGACCTGGCAGAGCTTTGATGGTAGAACCTCCATCCTGTTGAGTTCAGAAGGTGGCACCTCTACCCTATTAAAGAAATATTTTTCATGACATCTGTTAGAGACAATAAGGAAGATTTTATAAAGCTCAATTTTAAATACAAAAGGACTAGTGGACATTTATAGCCAAGTCACAAGGTTGGAATTGGGGGAATGTCAGTGGATTACTAAGAGGAACCATCCAGGCTATGGGGGATTCCAGCTAAACCACTTGACAAGATTCTTAGTGAAGGCTGGCAAAGGTAACATCAAGGGTTGAGGATTTTTACTGAACTGATAGCAGGATTCTTGCTAAAACTGCACTAAGTAGTTCAAGGACAGAGCCCAAGTTCAAGATCTAGTCAGAAAGAGATGAAATTTGATACAAGTTTGGTCAGGAAGAAAGTCTGTCCATTCTACTTCTTGTTCAAAGGGAAAAAAATTATTCTTTCCTTTGAACAATGCAAATCTATTTTTCATTCAGTCACCTTTGTTCATTAAGAACCAACTGAACCATTTATTAAGACTTGGTAATAGAGCAGCCAGTCAAGAAGATTTGTAGGAATTAGCCTTAAAATACCTTTAGATGGTAGAGTGAGGATTGTAGTGGCAGTCCAGTAGATTTCCTGTTCGGCAGCTTGAATGTCTTTTGTGATGACATAGAGGCATCAGTGTCGTGGTTATGTTTTGGAGCAGAGCATGAAAGTGCTCATCTTCAGCTCACAGGACTACTTTAGATAATCTAAATAAAGATCTGGACAATCAGTTTTCAGTTCTCCATGGTGCCAAGTCAGAAGGGTGAAAGAAAAACTGGAAATGCTAGTTTGGAGAGTTGTAGTGAGATATTGGAGAAAAGTAGAACTGATGCAGTCCAATTTACAGATAGAAAACAAGTATAAAATAAAATATTGTTTCCCAAGAGGTGAGAAATAACTCGAAGACAATGAGCATCCATGATAGTGAGTTATAACTGTCTACTGAAAGATAAAATGTTTCTCTACAATTATCCCTGTTTAATCAAAGATAATGAAAATAACACTATTTTTCTTTGTAAAATAGGTCTGGTCTCCCTAAACTTGGCTTGATGCTTTAAGTAAGTGTAGCAAGAATAGTGGTTGACCACATCAGCCCCTTTTATGAGGTCCAACAACTAAGTTTGTGAACTCATCCTAGAAAAAGTACTGTGTACCTCATTACTGAATATCACCATAGTCACTTTCAAAGTACTTCCCTTGGGAAGCTATGGACAGACACCAATGCCTAGTATACTTGTCAAAGCAATAATGGACCTCTTTTTCTGGAATGGTCATCAGAGTTGTTATCGCAAGAATGTCGGAGTTTGAATTAGAGCAACAAACAAACATTAAAATTCTTGTTAAACATGGCAAGTGAAGTGAAATCAGGGACATGTTAGTCCAAGTTTATGAGGATAATGCCATGAATAAAACAGCAGTGTACAAATGGATTAAACTTTTCATGAGGGGAGAGAAAGCATCACTGATGAAGAAAAGTCAGGACAAACAGTAGTGAACAGAACTGACAAAAACATTGCAAAAATTCGTCAAATTGTACATCAAAATCATTGACTGACTGTGAGAAGCATAGCAAACCAAATAAACATCATAGAGAAATGGTTAGGAAAATCCTTACTGAAAATCTTGGCATGAGAAAGATGTGTACAGAAATGGTCCCAAAGAAGCTCTTGCATCATTGGCCATGCACCAGCTCACACAGCACTGTCTCTGAGGAAGTTTAAGCTAGTAAACAAATAACTGTATTGGAACACCTCCCTACTCACCTGATCTGGTCCCCAAAGATAAAGGAAATATTGAAAGGAAGACGTTTTGACAGCATTCAAGACATCAAGGGTAATACAACGACAGTTCTGATGGCCATTCCAGAAAAAAGAGTCCCAAAATTGCTTTGATGAGTGGACTAGGCACTGGCATTAGTGCATAACTTCCCAAGGAGAGTACTTTGAAAGTCGCCATAGTGATATTCAGCAATGATGTATGTAGCACTTTTACTAGAATGAGTTTGGAAATAATCATCAACCCTCATAAGTCTGCTTTGCTGGAACTTTTCATAAGGAATCTCAGGTCAGACTGTTAAAAGCCTCTCAAGATGAGGAAACTATACTAAGAACTTACATTATATTTTGTCCATAATAATTAGATTCAGATGCATTATTCTCTTTTTAAGGTCTTCAAAATATCCTAAGTTCCCTTGGACAGCTAGAAAGTGACTTCCTACTCAACTGTAAGACTGGGAATTTTATAAGCCAGATATCAAGCCAGTTTTCCTAGAGAATTCTGTAAGCATTAGTTTCATAAATCATCCTTAGTTTCTTAAAACTGTCTGATCATATCTGATTCTAAGCACATCATTTTCAAGTATAACATTCCTAAGTCTGGGTAATATAACCAATGTTTCCAATCATGCCCTGTTAGAAGAACAGATTCATATAGAACTTATGAAAATAACTACATTGCCATAAAGAATATTTGATGAGTTTCCAAATTCTGGAGGGATCAGGAAAGGAAAAACATAAAAGTTTATTTTTGTTTACAAGATAAAAAAATAAAATAAAATAAAATGATTTACATGCAAATCATTGAGAGTTATAGATAACAAAAGAAAAAGTGGTTCCTTATATCTGGACTATAGTACATTAAAGAACTCGTAAATTTTCAAACAACAAGTCATTAAAAAATACTTCAGGCAGTTCTAGCCTTTTACTACATGAAAGAAAAATAACCAGCCCATTGTAGTCATTCTCTCCCACCTGGGGGGGGGGGGAGGATTTAAGAATTCCTTGTGAACTTCACAGTCCAGAAGCTTAAGCTCACTAAAGATGGAGACCTAATCATAAAATTATAAAACATTTCTCCTTTCCTTACACCTTACTACCATATTACTAAAGTCTATTTACAGCAGTTTTGTTTACTCAGTACATAATTTCTGACTATCAAAAGAAAACTACAGTGCATACTAAAAGGTAAAAACCAAAAATTGAAGAGGCAGAGCATGCATCAAAATCAGGCATGGCAGAGACCTATGAACTATCAGACCAGAAATTTAAAATAACTACGATTCGTATGTTAAAAGCTCCTCTAAATGATAAGGTAGACAGATGTAAGAACAAATTGGCAAAGCAATCAGAGTGCTATAAATCATAGGAAAGAGACAAAAAGAAATGGTAGAGATTAAAATGACTGTTAAAAAAATGAAGGCTATCTTTGATAGTGCTATGAATTGCATATGTCCTCCAAAGTTTATATGTTGAAAACTATATCTCCAATTCAGAGATCTTGAGAGGTGAAGTCTAGTGAGAACTGTTTGGGTCATGAGTGAAAAGCCTCATGGATAAATGACATTATCATGGGAGTAGGTTTATTGATATGGGACTGGGTTCATTAAAAAAGGATATGTTTGGTCCCCTTTTGCTCTCTCTCACTATCTCTTTGCTTTTCCACCATGGGATATTGCAGCAAGAAAGTCCTTGTGAGAAACCGGACCCTCAATCTTGGACTTCCCAGCTTCCAGATCCATGAGCTATCAAATACATGTTTATTAAAAATTACCCTATCTGTGATATTCTGTTATAGCAGAAGAAAACAGAACAAGAAAAAAATGGTACCAAGAAGTGGGACAATTTCTATAACAACTACTGAAAATATGGAAACATCTTTGGACTTGGTAATGAGCAAAGGTTGGGACTATTTTGAAGTGAATGTTGGAAAAAGACTGAGTTGCTGTGACAGAGTGTTAAAGGTGAGTTTGATGAGGGCTCAGAATAAGAGAAGAACTATAGGGAAAGTATAGACCTTCCTAGAGATTACTTAAGTGGTTGTGATTAGAACATTGGTAGAAGTATGGACAGTAAAGGCCATTCTGATGACATCTCTGATGAAAATGAGGGCTATGCTATTAGAAATTGGAGTAAAGACCAACCTTGCTACAAAGCAGCAAATACTTTGCCTAGATTGTGTTCATGTCATAGAACTTTATGGAAGGCAGAATTTAAGAGCAATAAACTAGAATATCTTGCAAAAGAAATTGCTAAATAAAAATTGAAGGAGCTACATGGCTTCTTTTAACAGCATAGAGTAAAATGAGAAAGAAGAGACATGATTTTAAAATTGAATGCATGATTAAAAGAGAAGCAAACATTAAGTTTTTTTAAATTTGCAGCCAGGTTATGTAAAGAACGAAAAAGCATGCAAGGGTATGACCAAATGACCCTCTGATAAAGGGGAGTAGTATGAATAGAAGGAATCCATGTCCTATTTATCAAGACAATGGAAGAATGACCCTGAAGACATTTTGAAGATCTTTGAGTTTGGCCTTACCATCACAGATACAAGCTCTAGGAGAGCAGAATGGTTTTGAGAAACAGACCCAAGGCATCCTTCATGAACTTGCTGCCCAGGAACGCCTCAGGATTCTGCTCCCCACATTTCAGCACAGTGATCCTAAGCTGCCCTAGCAGGGGCTCAAGCGGGCCCAGGTGCAGCTCAGGCCACTGCTCCAGAAAACACAAGCAGTAAACCTTAGTGGTGTTCACACGGTGCTAATTCTGCAGGCTTACAGAATGCACAGGCTGTGGGTCTGTGGCAGTTTCCACCTAGATTTCCAAGAATGTATCAGACAGCCTGGGGTCCCAGGCAGAAACTTGTTGCAGGTACAGAGCTATTACACAAACTCCCACTAGGGTAATACTCAGTGGAATTGTGGGGTTAAGGCTGCCACAGAAATCCCAGAACTGTAGAACTACCAGCATGCAACACCAGCCTGGAAGAGCTTCAGGCACAAGACTCCACCCCATGAGAGTTACTGCATCGACTGAACCCAGCAGAGCCATAAGGATGGGGTAGCCTGAGACCTTGTGAGACCAACACCAAACCTGGTGTGTCTAGGATTGACATGAAAGTCAAAGAAGAATATTATCAAGATTTAAGAGTTAGTATTGTTTGCATTGCCGGCTTTTGGACTTACTTGGGACTAACTATCCTCTTTTTGGACCATTTCTTTCTTTCTTTCTTTTATTTTGAATAGAAACATCTATCCTATGCCTGTCTTACCACTCTATCATGGAAATAGATAATTTGTTTTGATTTTAGGGTCACAGCTGAAGGGGAATTTGCCTCAGGATGATTCACGCCTTGAGTCTCACCCAAATCTGATTTAGATGAGACTTTGGACTTGGACTTAATGAGTTGATGCTGAAATGAGTTAAAAGACTTTATGTCTACTGAGATGGAGTGAATGTATTTTGCATGTGAGAAGCACATAAATTTGGGGAGCCATGAGTGAGGTGCTGTAATTTGAATGTATCCTCCGAAGTTCATGTGTCTTGAGCAGTGGGGTCTAATGGGAGGTATTTCAATCATGAGGGTTCTGTCTTTGTGAATGAATTAATGCCATTATTGTGATAGTGCATCCATTATACAAGAATGGGTTCCTCATAAAAGGATAATGACATCACCCTTTTGCTTTTTTGCTCATCCTCTCTTTGCCCTTCTGCCATAAGATGACATAACAAAAAGGTTCTAGCTAGATGCCAGCCCCTCGATCTTGGACTTCCCAGCCTCTAAAACCATGAGTCAATAAATGTGTGTTCATTATAAATTGCTCTGTCTGTGATCTTCTGTTACAGCAGCAAAAACAGACTGAGACAGGTGGACATAGCTGAGGAAAGAATCTCTGAGCTTGAGGATTTATTAATAGAGATCTCAACCTCCAAGACTGAAAAGCAAAGAGAAAAAAACTGAAAAAAAAATAACAAAATATCCAAGACCTGTGGAATAACTACAAAGATGGGAATATCAGATGAAGAAGAGAGAAAGAAACAGAAGAAATACTTGAAACAATAACAACTGGGTACTTCCACAAGTTAATGTCAGACACTAAACCACAAATTCAGGAATCTCAGAGAACACAAAGCAGGATAAATGCAAAAAAAAAAAAAACTACCTCTAGGCATATCATTTTCAAACTATACAAAAGTAGAGCTGAAGCCAGAAATAAAAAAGTGAACTTGGGTGAGTTGTACATGTATATTGCAAACACTAGGACAACCACCCAAGAAAGGCAATAAATAAATAAGTAAATAAAATTGACATGCTAAGAAAAAATAGAAAATGGAAATATATAAAGTGCTCAGTTAAAACTACAAAAAGGAAAAAAATGTGGAAGACAAAAATAGGAACAAAAGAGGCAAAAATGATAGAACTGCAAAAAGAATTAGGAGAATTCACCTTATCTATACAGAGGGCCAAAGATTAGAATTATATCTGACTTCTCAAAAAGTATGCAAGGAAGAAGGGAATGGAGTGATTTAAAGTTGATAGAAAAACCACTAATCTAGAATTCAGTACCCTGTATCCTGTGAAATTATCCCTCAAGAGTGAAGGAGATATAAAGATTTTCTCAAATAAATGTTGAGAGAATGTGTTACCAGTAGATCTACCTTGCAAGAAATGTTAAAAGATATATTTTTTAAGGAAGGGAAGACAATATAGGATAAAAACTCAGATCCATATAAAGAAATCACATGAAAAAAGAAATAAGTGAAAATAAAATAAAAACTTTTATTTCCCTTAAACTTTTATTTTTCTTATCTTTAATAGACAAATTTATTCAAAATAATAGCAGCAACAATGTATCTTATTATGCATGTCTTTGTATATATCACATATATATTTGCTCATGTATGCTTCTATATAAATGAAATGAATTATAGCAATAATACAAGGAACAGGAGGAAGAAATTTGGATTTCAATATTATAAGTTACTAACACTATTCTTGGAGTGGTATAGTGTTATTTAAAAGTGAACTTGGGTGAGTAGTACATGTATATTGCAAACACCAGGACAACCACCCAAGAAAGGCAATAAATAAATAAGTAAATATAATTGACATGCTAAGAAAAAATAGAAAATGGAAATATATAAAGTGCTGAGTTAAAACTACAAAAGGGAAAAAAATGTGGAAGACAAAAATAGGAACAAAAGAGGCAAAAATGACAGAGCTGCAAAAAGAATTAGGAGAATACACTACTATAGTTGGAGATTCACACTCTTCTGTCACAGCTGGACAAATACAGCAAGGAAATAAATCAATAAGTATAAAGCTGAATTCAACAATACCATCAATCAACTGGATATAATTGACATGTATAGATGACTACTTCATCCAACAACAGCAATATTCACAATCTTCTCATGCTCACACGGAACATTCACCAAGATAGAATATATTCTGGTTCATAAAACAAACCTCAACATATATAAAAGGATAGAGATGATATATCTGCTCTAAGACCAAAATGAAATTAAACTAGAAAATAATAGCAGAAAGATACATGGAAAAATCTGAAATACATGAAGTTAAACGCGTTTATAAATAACACGAGTCAAAAAAATCTTAAGAGAAATTTTTAAATACTTTAAACTGTATGAAAATAAAAACACAACATATTAAAATTTGTGGGAGGCAGTGAAAACAGTACTTTGAGGGAAATTTATAATATTTACTTCATTTATTAGAAAAAAAGATGTAAAATCAATAACCTAAGTTCTCACCTTATGAAACTAGAAAGAGAAAATTAAATGCAAAGTAAATAGAAGAAAGAGAATAACAAAAAATGAGGGTATAAGTCAAAAAAAAAAAGAAAACAAAATAAATATAGAAAATAAATGAAAACAAAAGCTAGTTTCATTGAGCTTTAAAAGATTAATAAAATTGATAAGCCTTTAAACAGACTAAGAAAATAAAAGAGAAAGGATGAAATTACTAACATCAGAAATGACAAAGGACATTACTTCGGGTCCTATGGACATTAAAAATATAATATGGGAATACAATAAACAACTTTATGCCCACAAATTTAGTAACCCAATTTCTTTCAAGGAATTGGTTCCTTTCCTTGAAAGTCACATCTGCCAAAACTTGCACAAGAAAAAGAAAATCTCAATAAACTTGTATGGGTATGGCTCTCATTTTGAGGTATGTTCCTTTGCCTAGTTATTGAGGGTCTTTTTCATGAAGGAATGTTGGATTATATCAAGTGTGCAAGTGTTTTTTCTGCATCTACAAGTGATTATATAGTTGTTTTTAAATTCATTTTAAGTGGTAAATCATATTTATTGATCTGTGTATGTTGAACTATCCTTGCATCCCTAGAATAAAACCCATTTGATTGTGATATATTATGTTTTGATGTACTGATGAATTTGGTTTGCTAATAGTTTGTTGGGGAGATTTGTGTCTATGTTTGTGAGATATTGACCTGTAGTTTTCTTTTTTTGTCGTGTCCTTACCAGATTTAGATATCAGGGTAATACTGGTTTTGTAGAATAAGTTACGGAGAAATCCCTCCTTCTCAAATTTTTTTTGAATAATTTCAGTAAGATTGATACCAGCTCTTCTTCATACATATGGTAGAATTCACATATAAGTCTACCTCATCCAGGGCTTCTTTGGGTTGGTAGAATATTGTTGTTTCTGATTCAATTGCATAAACCATTATTGATCTATTTAGGATTTCAATTTCTTCCTGGTTCAATCTTGAGAGATCATATGTTTTCAGGATTTATTCATATTCTCCAGGTTCTCTAGCTTTTGCACATAAAGATATTCATAGTAGTCTCTGAGATTTCTTTGTATTTCTGTAGTATCAATTGTAATGTCACCTTTATCAATTTCTGATTCCTTTTATTTACATTTCCTCTGTTTTTTTGGGTTACTTTATCTAGTGTCCTATCAATTTTGTTTATCCTTTCAAAGAACCAACTTTTTGTTTCATTGATTCTGTATATGATTTTTTAAAATTTCAATTTCATTTAGTTTTCTTCTGATCTTTGTAATTTCTTCTAACTTTGGGTTTGATTTGTTTTCTAGTTATTTTAAGTGAGACATTAGGTTGTTAACCTGAGATCTTTTTATTTTTTTGATATAAACATTTAACACTATAAACTTCCCTCAACTCTGATTTTGCTATATCCCAAGGGTTTTGGTATAATGTGTCTCCATTTTCTTTTGTTAATTTTATTTTAATTTCTGCCTTAATTTCATTGTTTACCTAAAAGTTATTCAGGAGCAAGTTATTTCGTTTCCATGTACCTATGTGGTTTTGAGAGTTCTTCTTTGGTATTAATTTCTAAATTTATTGCACTGTGTCCAAGAATATGTTTAGTGTAATTTTAATTTTTTGAATTTATTGAGACTTGTTTTATGACCAAGCATGTGGTCAATTTTAGAGAATGTTCTATGTGCAGATGAGAAAAATGTATATTCTGTAGTTGTTGGGTGGAGTGTTCTGTGGATGTCTATTAGGTTAATTTGGTCAAGTCTAATTTAAGTCCAGATTTTCTTTGTTAATTTTCTGTCTCAATCTGTCTAGTGGGGTATTGAAGTCCCCCACTATTGTTGTCTGGTTGCTTACTTCTTTTCTTGGGTCTAGAATATTTGTTTATTAAATCTTGTGCTCCCATGTTGAGTATATGAATATTTATGAAAGTTAAATCTTGTTAAATTGGACAGAGTTCACTCTTGGTCTTATATATTCTAAAGGTTTAGACAAATGTATAGGGACACTTATCTACCATTTAATATTATAAAGAATATTTCCACTATGCTAAAAATCCTCTGTGTTCAGCCTACTTATCCATACCCTCACCTCAACCCTTGGCAACTGCTAATATTTTTACTACCTCCATAATTTTGCCTTTTGCAAAATCTCAAATAATTGGAATTTTGCAGTATGTAGCCTTTTCAGAGTGATTTTTTTCATTTAGTAATATGCACTTAAAACTTCCTCAATGTTTTTTCATGGCTTGATGGCTCATTTCATTCAAGCACTGAATACTATTCCATTTTCTGTAAGAGCCACAATTTATTTACCCATTCATCTACTGAGAGACACCTTGATTTCTTTCTAGATTTGTGAGTAATAAATAAAGCTGCTATAAACGTCCAAGTGCAGGTTTTTGTGTGAACATAAGTTTTCATTTCCTTTGTGTCAATATGGAACATGACTGCTGCATTGTATGGTAAGAGTAGGTTTAGTTTTTAAGGAATTGCTAAACTATCTTCTAAAGTAGACTTACCATTTTGCATTCTCTCTAACAATAAATGAGAGTTCCAGCTCTCCACAACATCACCAGCCTTTGATGTAGTCATTGCTGTGGGTTGTTGCCATTCTAATATAGGCGTAGCATTGTATCTCATTGTTTTAATTTACATTTCCCTGATGACGTATAACACGGGCCATCTTTTCATATGCTTATTTGCCATCAATATATCTTCTTTGGTGAGATGTCTGTTAAGCACTTTGTCCCATTTTTATATTGAGTTGTTTAATTTCTGACATTTGAGTTTTAAGAGCTTTTGTACACTTTTGGTAAAAATTCTTTCTAATTTGTGTCTTTTACAAATATTTCCTCCTAGCCTGTGGCTTGTCTTGTCATTCTCTTGACATTATATTTTGTAGCGAAGTTTTTAATTTTAATAAAGTCCAGCATATAAATTATTTATTTCATAGATATGCCTTTTATGTTGTGTTGTATATAAAAGCTCATCATGATATCTCAGGTCATCTAGATTTTCTGTAAGTTATCATCTAGGAGTTTAATAGTTTTGCGTTTTACATGTAGACCCATGATCCATTTTAATTAATTTTTGTAAAGAATATAATATCTGTATCTAGATTTTATATAAATTTTGTATGTGAATGTTCAGTTGTTTCAGCACCACTTGTTCAAACTACTATCTTTGCTCCATTGAATGAACTTTTGCCAAAGATAAGTTGACTATATTTATGTTGGTTTATTTATTTCTGGACTCTATATTCTGTTCTACTTATATGTTTGTCTATTATATACCTGTCTACTTTTCTCGACAATACCATAATGTCTTGACTACAGCTTTATAGTAAGTCTTGAAGTTGGGTATTATCAGTCCTGCAACTCTATTGTTCTATTTTAATATTGCATTGACTATTCTGGGTCTTTTGCCTGTTGATATAAATTTTAGAATCAGTTTGTTGGTACTGTATACACAAAATAACTTGCTGGGATTTTGATTGAGATTAATTGAATCTATAGATCAAATTGGAAAGAACTGCCCTCTTGACAATATTAAATCTTTCCATTCATGAGCATGGAATCTCTCTCTCTATTTAGTTCTTCCTTGATTTCTTTCATCAAAGTTTTGCTGTTTTCTCTTAATAGATTTTGCACATATTTTGCAAGATTTAACCTGTTTTGTTTTTATTAGATGCTAATGTAAATGGTATTATATTTTTTATTTCAAATTGTGCTTGTTTACTGCTGCTATGTTAGAAAGTATTTATATATTGTATATTACTCTTTTATCCTGCAACATTTCTGTACTTGTTAGTTATTAATTCTAGGAGTTCCTTGGTTGATTCTTTTGGATTTTCTACATAAACAATTATGTCATATGCAAACTAAGACAGGTTTATTACTTTCTGATCTGATACCTTTTATTTCCTTGTCTTATCTTATTGCATTTGCCTTTTTTCTGCTCTTACTGGGAACATTTTTGGTTTCTCAACATTTAGTGAGATGTTAACTGCAGCTTTTTTCTATATTTTTTACCAAGTTGAGAAAATGTCTTTATATTCTTAGTTTACTAAGAGTTCTTATTATGAATGGGTATTGGAAGTTGTCAAATGCTTTTCTGTGTCTATTGATAAAAATCATGTGATTTTAAGCCTGTTGAGGTGATGTATTACCTTAATTAATTTTCAGTGTTGAACCAGACTTGCATTGCTGACATAAATTTCACTTGGTTGTGTTGTATAATTATTTTAAAATATTGCTTTATGCCAACATTTTTTAGGATTTTTGAATCTATACTTATGAGAGATAATGGTCTATAGCTTTCTTTACTTGCAATATTTTTGTCTGGTTTGTATATTGTCTACTGGTCTCATAGAATGAGTTAGGAAGTATTAACATGCTTCACATTTTGAAAGAAATTGTAGAGAAATGCTATAATTTCTTTCTTAAATGTTTGGCTGAATTCACTAGTGAACCTATCTGGACCTAATGCTTTCTGATTGGAAAGGTTATTAATTATTGATTTAATTTATTTAATAGATAAGGGAGGACCCCCCAAAAACAGGAATTTATTTCTTTAAAAATTGTGTATTTTTATTCTTGCACATTTAAACTTCAGTCACCTTCAAAGTACTTTCTGTTTCTTGCAATACACCTCTCAAGACACTTTTTCTACTTATCAAAACAGTTATTGAACTCATCAATCTTGAATCCCTTTAGTGCTTCTGGCATATTTTTTTTTCACCTCTTCCACATCAGCCTAACATTTCCTTTTGAGGACTTTTTCAACTAGGGAAGCAACAAAAAAAAAACACACTTGGGGCAAGATTAGGTAAATAGGGAATGTGAGATATGGGAGACATGTCATTTTTGGCCTGGGCAACTTGGCAAGACCTCATCTCTACAATAAATCAAAAAAATTAGCCGGGCGTGATAGCGTGTGCCTGTAGTTCCAGCTACTTGGAAGGCTGAGGCGGAAGGATCACCGGAGCTGTGGTGGCCGGGAGCGGCCACTCCACTTCAGTCTGGGCGACAGTGAGACTCCAACTCAAAAAAAAAAAAAAAAAAAAAAAAGTTGCTGAACACTCAGCATGGTGTAGAAAAGTACATTGTCATGGTGGAAGGACCAGTCACCTGTTTGCTACAACTTGGGATGTTTCTTCCACAAGTCATGATGAAACCTTCTCAAAACTTCCAGATAAAAACTTTTGTTGACCATTTGATCTGGGGGAACAAATTCTGAGTGCACTACAAGGGGTTCACCCTCCAAAAGATAATTCTGGATTTTTTGGGGGGGTCCCCCTTATAGATCAATGGAACAGAATCAATAACCTAGAAGTAAAGCCTCATGTGTACAACCAATTGATCTTCAACAAAGTTGGCAAAAACATACACTGGGGAAAGGACACTCTATTCAATAAACAGTGCTTTGAAAACCAACTAACTACATCCAGAGGAATAAAACTAGACCCCACCTCTCGCCACATACAAAAGTTCATTCAAGATGGAGTAAAGACTCAAATGTATGACCTCAAACTATAAAAATCTCAGAGGAAAACTTCGAAGAACCTCTGTTGGACATTAGCCTTGCAAAAAATTTATGACTAAGACATCAAAAGCAAATGCAGCAAACACAAAAACAAACAAATGGGACCTAATTAAACTAAAAAGCTTCTTCACAGGTCTTTAAGAATTGACAGAGTAAACAGACAATCTACAGAATGAGAGAAAATATTTGCAAACCATCTAACAAAGGACAAATATTCAGAATTTATAAGTAACTTCAACAACTCAACAAGAAAAAAATAACCCCTTTAAAAAGCAGGAAACAACATGACCAGACACTTCTCAAAATACAACATATAAGTAACCAGCAAACATAAAAAAGTAATTAACATATTTCAATCATTAGATAAAAGCAAATCAAACTCACAATGAGATATTCCAGTCAGAATGGCTATTATTACAAACTCAAAAAATAACCTATGTTGCTGAGAATGTAAACAAAAGGGACTGTGTATACACTGTTGGTAAAAACACAAATTAGTTCATCTCCCACATAAAACAGTACAGAAATTTCTCAAAGAGCTGAAAAATAGAACTACCATTTGTTCCAGCAATCCCACTACTGGGTTTCTTCCCAAAGCAAAAGATATTATTTGATAAAAAAGACACCTACACTCGCATGTTTATCACTGTAGCAGTCATAGAATCAACTTGTGTCCATCAAGAGATGAATGGATTTTAAAATTTGGTCTATAGACACTATGGAAAACTACACAGCCATGAAAAAGAAAGAAATCATGTCCTTGGAAGCAACATGGATGCAGCTGGAGGTCATTATCTTAAGTGACATAAATCAGAAATAGAAAATCAAATACCACGTATCCTCACATATAAGTAGGGGTGAAACAATGGCAGACATGGATATACAGACTAGAATAATAGATACTGGGGGCTCTAAAAGGAGAGAAGACAAGTGAAGGGTGAAGATTGAGAAACTATCTATTTAGTACTATGCTCACTATTTGGGTGACGAGTTCACTGGAAACCCAAACCCCAACATTATACAATATGCTCATGGAACAAACCTGCACATGTGCCCTTGAATCTAGAATAAAATAATTTTAAAAAGAATGAGGCCTAATGTGAACTATGGACTCTGGGTGATTATGATGTGTCATTGTGAGTTCAGTTGTAACATATGTACTTCTCTGGTGGGGAATGTTAGTAATGAAGAGGCTGTACATTTGGCATGATAGAGAGCATATAATAAATATCTGTACCTTATTTAATTTTGATGTGAAGTTAAAATTGCTTTTAAAAAATCTAATGAGATTATTAAAGTGATACATATGGCTAAGGAATGTGGATATTTATGTGACATACATCATTTTAAAATGATAACTGGAAGTTCAACTGATAATATTATACTGGGATATATTATGGACACTAAGTACATGATAAAGTTTTAGGATTTCATACAATTTCTGAAATACTTTTATTAATAATATTCACTCATGTAAATATAACTTAGCAAAGTTTAAGCATCTCTTTTTATATGACAATGCCTTTACATAAAATTCAGTGTATCAAATAAACTAAATTATCTTTAACATCTCTCTGATTAGAAAATGAAAGGACACATTCTTTGAGATTTTCCACAGGATTCCCGGGGAAACCTCAAGATCAATTTAAAAACAAAATGTCATTTAGGATTTAATTTCAGGAATGAGTAATTGTCAAAATGTAAAGAGAAATCTCAGTTCTTTTAAAAGTAGCAAGTTTCAGTTATCTTAAACAATCAAGGACATAATAAAGATGAACCTTAATCACAGAAAAATATGATAAAACACAGAATCTTTGTTTCCTAGGTAGATTACTTAAAAGGTAAAGTAAAACCTTCTTACAATTTCTTATTAAGAATAGTCAATAAGCCGGGCTCGGTGGCTCAGCCTGTAATCCCGCGCCTTGGGAGGCTGAGCTGAGTGGATTGCCTGAGCCCGAGGGTTCGAGACCCGCCTGGGCAACTTTGTGAGACCTCATCTCTACAATAAATCAAAAAATTAGCCAGGCGTGGTAGCGCTTGCCTGTAGTTCCAGCCACTTGGAAGGCTGAGGTGGAAGGGTCGCCAGAGCCCAACAGGTCGAGGCTGCGGTGGCCGGGAGCAGACACTGCACACCAGTCTGGGCGACAGAGTGAGACTCCAACTCAAAAAAAAAAAAAAAGAACAGTCAATAATCCAAGAAAACTTTGCCAGTTTGATAAAGAGACATCCAAATTCCTGTTTTGCATCAATGTACTTTTGATCTCAAAGTTCATTTTTTTAAAAAGACTTATACATAAAGGCATTCACCCCAGTCAGGTTAATCACACATAAAATTGCTTTTCTACAAACCTTCTACAACTTTCTATATTCACACAGGATACTTTTTTTTTTCTCCTACATTTTCTCCTTCTCATCCTGGAACAACCAGTCATTCTACTTTACAATAAAATTACTCTCCTTTTCCCCTAACAAAAACACATCCTTTACACCTTCTAGAATTATACCAAAAATACATCCTACTTCTCTTGCATACTTTGCAAACAGTATTGTTTCTATTATTTTCAGTTGTTTTATTTTTATATATTAATTTTAATTTTTAACCGTTAGTAACTTTTTCAACAAAGAAACTAGAAAGTAGATGATTGTTAAAATGATTATCACATACCAGCATTCTGTAGCAGACTAGAACATTTTATAAATATATGACCTTACAATTTTATAGGCATATGCTGTTTCAGAGTACAAATTCTCAATGTGGCAAAAATAACATGTTTACTAACAAATAAAATATATTTAGCCTCTCCATACCATAAGTAAATAAGACAAAAGTAAACTCATTCTTGGCAACTTGGCAACACATGTTTTAGTAGTTCATTTGTTTAGAAATGATCTAGCTTCACAATTAATATCTATTACTTAACTTAGCATGACTCTAAAGTTGCAAGTTATCAAAAAAATTGGAAATGTACAGATATATAACATTATACAAGGCTGTCATCTAAAGTTATTTCCCTGTTAACTATTTTAACCTCATGTAACCAGTAAAACCAAGTAGAATAAAAATATATGTTCACATTTTATTTAATGCTGGTAACTTAGAATACATGGCTGTTTTGATTAAACCAGTAATATTAAACTCGTCTTTTTTTACTAAAAATTTACCCATGTGAATTTGAAAAACATTTGAATTGGTTCCTGCATTTCTAGGAGTTTGAGAAGACAATTTATTGAGCATTATTTCTTCCTAAGCCAATTAGAATAGAACTCCTGTAAGGTGTTTCATAAACGTATTGGCTAATACAATCTAGAGGTAGAAAAAATATATAACAACATACATATGTATACATACAGACAAGTCACAAATAGAGTCTATGGTTTTATTTTTTAAATTTTAGCCATGAGTCAGGCATAAAAATATACAAAACTCACTAGTTTTTATAAGAGTTGGTTCTAGCCGGGCTCGGTGGCTCAGCCTGTAATCCCGCGCCTTGGGAGGCTGAGGTGAGTGGATTGCCTGAGTCCGCGGGTTCGAGACCCGCCTGGGCAGGCGAAACCTCATCTCTACAATAAATCAAAAAAAATTAGCCGGGCGTGGTAGCGCGCGCCTGTAATTCCGGCTACTTGGAAGGCTGAGGCGGAAGGATCGCCGGAGCCCAGCAGGTCGAGGCTGCGGTGGCCGGGAGCGGCCACTGCACTCCAGTCTGGGCGATCGAGT
>CAUYQG010297087.1:0-15138 GCA_963574415.1 Tarsius wallacei
ATTGAGAATTTTTTTTTTTTTTTTGAGTTGGAGTCTCACTCCGTCGCCCAGACTGGAGTGCAGTGGCCGCTCCCGGCCACCGCAGCCTCGACCTGCTGGGCTCCGGCGATCCTTCCGCCTCAGCCTTCCGAGTAGCCAGAACTACAGGCGTGCGCTACCACGCCCAGCTAGTTTTTGATTTATTGTAGAGATGAGGTCTTGCCAAGTTGCCCAGGTGGGTCTCGAACCCGCGGGCTCAGACAATTCACTTGCCTCGGCCTTCCAAAGTGCTAGGATTACAGGCTGAACCACTGAGCCCGGCTAAATATTGAGAATTTATGGTTTCAATTTTCTCCTTCTTATTTTTGAGAGAGGGTCTTGCTCTGTTGCCCAGACTGGAGTTTAATGGCATGCTCACAGCTCCCTGCAGCCTCTGCCTCTTGGGCTCAAGCGATCCTCCCACCTCAGCCTTCTAAGTAGCTGGGACTACAGGGGCATGTTGCCACACCCAACTAATTTTTAAAAATTTTTTGTAGAGACGGGGTCCCGCTATGTTGCCCAGGCTGGTCTTGAACTCCTGACCTCCAGCAATCCCTCCACCTCGGCCTCCCAAAGTTCGGGAATTACAGTCATGAGCTCTCACACCCAGCCTATGGTTTCTATTTTGATGGTAATGGAAACCCTGGAAACGTGAAAGAATAAATAAATAAAATAAGAATCCTACCTTCAGAATGATCGAATCTGCAATTTTAGTACTGTGGAGACAGACTACAAACCTCAGGATACCCACACACATAGGCACACACACAGGCCTTCCTCAGAATACCCACCTCCCCAGAGATGACTCCAGCTTCCCGAGAAGGACCCGCTGGCCCTGGAACCTCAGAACCAGCTGCCCCAGTGGCCCCACAATTGGGCAAAGAAAGTGGGGCCAAGCCCAGAGGTGCCATTTGCTGACTGAACCCACACAACCCCAGCACCTCATTGCAGGACGAGATGGGAAGAACCAGAGAACAAGGTACCTGGTGCCCCACGCGGGGACTCCTGGGACATCACCATGGAACCTTAAAGAAAGCACCGCACCTCAGGAAAAAGAGTTCTCCTTTTTGAGCAAGAGACCGCTGAGGCAATAGCACTTCTCAAGTGGGTGATAGTACCCTTCCAGAGCGCCCTGGTGTTCCAACTCGGGTTATGTCTGGGGATGCAGCACCTCTATGCTAATAACTGCTCGGCTTTCAGACATGTCTTCTGCAAGTAATGATCTCAGAAGACATTGAGACTGGGCACGGTGGCTCACGCCCATAATAAGCCCATCACTTTGGGAGCTGAGGCAGGAGGATCGCTTGAGCCCAGGAGTTCAAGACCATACTGGGCAACACAGCGAGACCCCCATCTCTACAAAAAAATTTTTAAAAAACTAGCCTGGTGCAGTGGCATGCACCTGTGGGCCCAGCTACTCGGGGGACCAAGGCAGGAGGTGGAGACTGTGGTGAGCCGTGATTGTGCCACTACACTCCAGCCTGGGTGACAGAGTGAGATCCTGACTCAAAAAAAAAAAAAAGATAAGAAGGGCATTGGAAAAACCCAGTTCCTGATTTATTTATTTTGACTGAGAAGAGTGGGTATAAAATGACACTTCAACGTGACATGCACACAACCCACAGGCTATACACACACTGCGTATTCCACACTCACAGGGGGACACCCCAGCCTGCACACCACGCCCTGCTCACGGCCCCACAGCAGCCTGGGCAGTCCCCAGGCCAGGGACGCTCACACCGGCAAGGTGGGCTGTCCCAGACTCAGGCCATCGGGGCAGGATTTCCAGGGTCCTGGTTACCAGGAGTTGTCTGGGGTCAGGGCAGGGATGGGGAGGGGGAAGTCAGTTCTAAGGAGGGCCTCACTCTCAGTGCTGCCCCTAGGCCTCACCATCTAAGCGTGAACACCTCCTTAAATGTCACCGTGAATGCCTCCTTACGTGTCACCCAGCTCTCTCCAGCCTGACCTTAGCCTCTGTAGCTCTGGATGGACTCCATGCCCCCTCCCCCCCACCACGGCTACCCTTTCTGGAGCTCTGTTTTTGTTTCCCTGGGCAGGAGCGGCCCTCCCTCCTCTATGCTCTCTGAAACAGAGCTCTTTTCACCACTGGCGCTGGGAGCTCAGTGGTTTCCTCCCACTTGGAAAAATAGAGTCGCAGCGTCTTCAATGGCTGCCGGTTTCAAAGGCACAGCGACAAATGGATTTTTCCAGAGCTTCCTTGACAGTCCCAGAGAAGCCCTTTCATCTCTCCATCCACTTCTATTTCCAGGGGCCTGCTTCTCCAACCTCTGGCCCTCACCCCCAAGGCCACTGGAGGGCTAGGAAGGCCATGGGGATGGGGGGGCTGGGCCTTGGGGCCAACAGGAGTTGAGGTTTGTAGGGGGAGGGCCAGGCGGGCCTGTCATAGTCAGCAGCTCAGTGTGATGCCTGGTCACGCCTGGGGCTGGTAAATTCTGTCCTTCTCAGGAACTTGAAGCTGGCAGCTGTGTGTGTCCACTTTATTGACCTGCTCGCAGGAGGGAGAGGCATTTTAACCCCTATTTTGTAGTTGAAGGACAAGAACCAGCAAAGCTGAGGAAATCACAAGTCTCCCGGGGTCTGGTTCTGACTCGCTCAGGGCGTGAGGTGGAGACCTCACGTGCCTCTGGCACATTTAATGGACTGTCTGGGGACAGGCACACATGGAGTTAAAAATGACAACAATGACATTTTTTTTTTCTAAACCAAATACCAGTGCCAGGTTCACGAGACTTAAAAATGTTTTGCCTAGTGGCAACAGCCCAGACGGACACTCAGGCAGGGGAGGGTGGTAGGCGGGAGGTGACAGGAGGGACGGCCAGGCATGCTGTGGTCCAGACCTCTGCCTCGCCGTTTCTAAGAGAGTGGACAATTATTTTCACCGAAATCCAGAGAGGACTGAGATTTTCAATTTTCCTACAACGCAGGAAGGAAATTGAGACTTTCAGTTCTGGTTCATTCATTTCAGTTCAGAATCACTCTCTGGTTGGAAAATCCAGTGGTTTTTTTCTGGGTGGATTTTTCAGCCTTCCTTTCTTCTGACTCCCCATAACTTGAGCTTTGGCTCTTTCTTTTCTGTCTTTGTTTCTTCAGGCTCCAAATTGTTGCAAAATGAGCCTTCTGTCTGGGAGCTATGATGTCCCTGCCTTTTGATAATCTTGCATCAGCTACTTTGGCTGCAAGAAAAGGATGGTTGCTTCTAGACCCGTGTTAAAATTCCCTTCATCACAATTTATGGGGTATACATTCTTAGTGAGATGCTCAGGGTTCCACCATGGACCGTATCCAAATGTGTCCCTTGCTGGGCAGACATCCAAAGCCACCTAAGTGGAGGGTGCTGTGTTGTAGAGGAGGTGTAGGGAACGTGACCCCTTGGCGGAGGATCTGCACATATTCCAAACCCTGAGATCACAGACTGCATGAACCCCCAGCCACACAGCCCTGTGAGCCCCTGCCTCCACGTCCCCACCCACCACTGCCCCTCACTGACCCCACTCACCCACCCACACGCAGAGTCTCAATGAGGAAATATTCGCGCTGTACAGCCTGGCTCTGCCCGTCAGAAGACAAGTGTACCATGGGAAAGGCGTGTTTCTCTTCATGCCAATCATCTCTTATCAAAAATGCCACTCAGGAAAAGAGTCTTTTTGGAGGGAGGAGAGGCAAGTAAGGTAGAGGTGAAATCTGTATCCCCAACAGACGCCAGGTCCCAGAACAGAAGCCCAGACCCCGAACATCGTTCTGTACTTTTGTCAACCTACCCTTCCTCCCACCAAGTGTTCCCTGGCAGCTCCGACTAGAAATCAAGTGCTGTCTGGTGTTTGGAAACATCTTTAAACATGCTCTTGGTGTTCTGCTTCCATGTCAGTGGGCCATGGGCTCCCAGAGTCGGAGAGAGCCTATTTAAGAAGAGTCTTGTCTCCTCATCCTCCAAACGTTCAATGCTTCCCAACAGCTATGAGACAAAGTCTATCTATAGTTTCTACAGTGATAAGATAATGCACAGTGTAGACCCTGGACACATTTGCTAAAGTGACTTCATCTGTGTTCATTTCCTCACTTAGAAAAATGGGCATGTATCCAAATGTGACATAAAAAAGAGGCATTTTGATGATTTCCCCCATCTACAGTTGACCCTGAAGGACATGGGGGATTAGGTGTGCCGACCTCCCACATAGTTGAAAATCTACATATAACTTTTGACTCCCCCAAAACTTAACTACTGATAGTCTACTGTTGACCATAAGCCTCACTGATAATGTAAACAGCCAGTTAATACATATTTTGTATGTTGTATTATAATATACTGTATTCTTTTTTTTTTTTTTTTGAGTTGGAGTCTCACTCTTGTCACCCAGGCTGGAGTGCAGTGGCACGCTCATGGCCACCTCAGTGTCAACCTGCTGGGCTCAGGCAATCCTTCCACCTGCCTTCCAAGTAGCTGGAACTACAGACGCCCACCATCATGCCCAGCTAGTTTTCGTGATTTATTGTAGAGACAAGGTCTCACCAAGTTGCCCAGGCTGGTCTCGAACCCCTGGGCTCAGGCAATCCTCTCACCTCTGCCTCCCAAAGTGCTGGGATTACAGGCTGAGCCACTGGACCCGGCTGATATATTATAGTCTTACAACAAAATAAGACAGAGAAGAAAATGTTAAGAAAACCATAAAGAAGAGAAAATATATTTACTAATCGTTAAGTAGAGGTGGGTTGTCAGAAGGTTCTCCATCCTCGTCACCCTAACATCGAATAGGTGGAGGAGGAGGAGAAAGATGAGGCCTTGGTCTTGTGGTCTCAGGAGTGGCAGAGGCAGAAGAGAAGAAGGAGGTAGAAGGGGAGGTGGGAAAAGCAGACACACTCGGTGTAAGCTTGTACTGAAAAAAATCCCAGTGAAAGCGAACCCACACAGTTCAAACTTGTGTTGCTGAAGGATCAACTGCACCAGCAACTTTAATGAGCTACGTTTTGGTCATGAGCTTGGTCATAATGTGTTGTGGTGAAGAGTTGCTGTGTAAAAAACAAGTCCAAAACACAGTGATGTCAAACAAGAGCCATTTGATTGTATCCCACAATTCTGTGGGCCGGGAATTCAGGCAGGGCTTGGCTGGGTGGTTCTTCTGTTCTACATAGTATCAACAGAGACTGCTCGGTCATACCCCGTTAGTTGATGGGCTGGCCTAGAGAGTCCAAGATGACTTCATTTTCATACCTAGAACCCTGGAGGGGAGGGCTGGAGGCTGGGCCCGGGGGGACTGTCCACTGGAGGGTCACATGTGGTCACCCCAGTATGGCAGGCTCAGAATAATTACTTTTCTTACATGGTGATTCAGGGCTCCACCTGTGAGTGCTTCAGGGAACAAAGCAGATGTTTCGACCTTTTATGACCTAGCTTTGGAAGTCATAGGGAGTCACTTTCCCCTAGTCTACCTGTAAAAGTGGTCACAAGGCTACCCAGTTTCCAGAAAGAGAACCTAGATGCCATCTCTCGATGGGAGGAATGTCAAAGAATCTGTGGGTATGTTTTCCACATGCTCCATGGTGTTAACCATCTTCTTTGGCCCCTCGTGGGCTGGAAACCCCACTTATATTACCACCAAGAGATGGTCTTCCTGGAAGATGAGGGGGCATTTATCCAGTATGCCCAGGGCCCAGTCAGAATTATTTTACACTCTTCAGATGGAAAAAAGAAGACACACTGAGCTGAATTCCTGAGATATCAGGCAAGTTAGTTCCTGAGAATAGGCTCAACCAAGCTGGGAAGCGGCTGTACCAGGCTCAATCCAGGACGCAACTGTTGGTACTTAACCTCATCTCTGGCTTTAGTTTATCCCATTTAAGAGGCTGGGCGTGGTAGTTCACGCCTGTAATCCCAGGACTTTGGGAGGCTAAGGCGGGAGGATCACTTGAGCCCAGCAGTTTGAGACCAGCCTCGTCAACACAGCGAGACCTTGTCCCTACCAAAAAAAAAAAGTATCTGGGTGTGGTGGCACATGCCTGTAATCCCAGTTACCTGGGAGGCTGAGGCAGAAGGATTGCCTGAGCCCAGGATGTTGAGGCTACAGTGAGCCATGACCATGAGACTCCAACTCAAAAAAAAAAAAAAAAAAAAAAAAGGAAAAGTCTAAAACATTGAATGAGAGTTCATGAAAATAAAGCATGATCATTTAATTCAAAAGATCAGAATGTTTAGGATCACAGATCATCACAGTAGTGTCCAAACTTTGTTCCTTTTTTTTTTCTCTCTTTCTTTCATTCTCTTTATATTTCTTTCTCTCTTTTTCTTTTTTGCATTTACTCATGGAGTGAACAAGACCCAACTCCTGCCCACTTGGAGACTGGAGTCTAGAAGAGGAAACAGATCATCAGATAACCTAATGATGAGTGTATCATCATAAACCAAGATCAATGCTCTGGAGCAGAGGTCGGCAAACTTTTCCATCAAGGGCCAGATAGTACGTGTTTGGGGCTGCATGAGCCATATATAGTCTCTGTTGTAAGTACTCAATTCTGCCATTGTAGCAAGAAAGCAGTCATAGACAATACAGAGACAGGTGAATGTCACCATGTGCAAATAAAACTTTATTGACAAAAACAGGCGGGAGAGCCAGATTCAGCCCAAGGGACGTAGTTTGTTTACCTCAACTCTGGAGCAAAGGAACATTGTTCTATGAAGATTTATAACAGAGAAACTTGATCTGCTTTGGGATGAGGAGTCTCGCCCTGAAGAAGTGATGTTTGGGGCAACCCCTTCGAGTTCCCTCCCACTGTGGGAGCTTTTCTGTCCTCTCAATAAATCCTGCTTTCAAAAAAAAAAAGAAGAAGAAGAAAAGTGATGTTTGCATAAATACGCATTAGCCACAGGGAGGGGTGCCCAGATGAATGGAAGGGACAAGGGGAGGGAGAGTGTTCGTACCCTGCTAGAACTTCAAAAGAGTCCGTTTGGTCAGAGGGGAGAAGGGTCAAGGGAAATTGGCAAGAAATGAGACTGGGGAGAGGTGGACTGTGGCCAGATTGTGCAGTAATCGTTTCAAATTTGGGGGGTTTTGATCCCAAAAGCAATGGAAAGCCAGTGAAGGATTTTTTTTTTTTTGAGTTGGAGTCTCACTCCTTCGCCCAGGCTGGGGTGCAGCGGCACGCGCACTCACGGCCACCCCAGCGTCGACCTTCTGGGCTCCAGCGATTCTTCCTCCTCAGCCTTCCAAGTAGTCGGAACTACAGACGCGTGCTACCATGCCTGGCTATTTTTTATTTTATTGTAGAGATGAGGTCTTGCCAAGTTGCCCAGGTTGGCCTCGAACCTGCAGGCTCAGGCAATCCATTCGCCTCGGCCTCCCAAAGTGCTGGGATTACAGGCTGAGCCACTGAGCCCGGACCCAGTGAAGGATTTTAAGAGTACCAACAAAAAAAAATTTATGTGTAATTTTCTTTTCTCTTAGCCAGGACACATATTGACCTATCTGAATAAGCTGGGGTTGCGTTTTCTTGCAAAAAATTAATTTGTTAAATAAGAGAATGATTGTGACGCTAGACAGCCAAGGTGTCACATTTTGGTGGTCTTTATAACCTGGGAGCAAGGACGCAGAAATATACATTCCAAGGGATCAAAAAGTATGGAAAAGTACTTTTTCAAAGTATTAACGTGCTAGTCATACATAAGGGCTTATGATTATTCAAGGTTGGTTCTCCAGAGAGATTCCTTGCATAATTAACTAATTGGTCTCACATTTCTCAAAATTCATGGATTTTGATTTTTTTTTTTTAAAAAGGTATTTGGCTCCAAATGTTTTTCAACTATTCTGTTTCATGGTGTTAATTTTTCCATTGTCTAGACAGCTGGAGAGTCAGACAGGATTATAAAGAGGAAAGAGCCGATTTATGACCGAAAGTCAACTTTCTCAGCCAATGGAATTTACATATTAATGACACTGTGACAGCTGTTATAAGAAAACCTGTAAAAACCAAACCTTCCACCCTTGTGCATTTCTGAAATTTGGCACTGGGGCAGATATTTTGCATTTTTTAATACACATGAAAGACTTTCTAATAAAACCATAGAAGAATGAGATTGATGAGGGTGTGCCTGGCAGTGGGGAAATTGAGCTCAATTTTAAAGGCTACATCTACCAAATTTCTGGAATCTTATAAGAAATAGGATGAATTCTTTTTTTTTTTGAGTTGGAGTCTCACTCTTGTTGCCCAGGCTGGAGGGCAGTGGCACACTCACGGCCACCGCAGCCTCGACCTGCTAGGCGATCCTTCCACCTCAGCCTTCCAAGTAGCTGGAACTACAGACGCACACCACCACGCCTGGCTAATGTTTGTGATTTATTGTAGAGACGAGGTCTCACCAAGTTGCCCAGGCTGGGCTCAACCCCGGGGTTCAGGCAGTCCTCTTGCCTTGGTCTCCCAAAGTGCTGGGATTACAGGCTAAGCCACCATGCCTGGCCAGAAATAGGATGAATTCTAACATCCTTGTTAAAGTGAAAAAGAGCCCAAAGTGTCCTACAGCCACCTTTCAAACTCTGACGGAATCAAAGACAGAAAGTTGTACCCGTCAGAGTTGGGTCATCAAACCAAACTCAGAGTAGGAAGGAACCTCAGAGGCCACACTGCTTCATGCCTGACCCCCTTCCACACTCCTCCCATGAGGGCACTCCACTCCTGGGAATATCTCTCTTGACTGGGAATTCACTGATTTCTTAATCGGAATGATTTTTCCTTCTATGAACTCAGTATCTTCTTCCTTGAAATTCTTATTCGTTGGTCCCAGATCTGGCCTTGGAGGCCCATATAGTAAGTCTGGCCACCCAGAGAGATTGTTCTACTGTGATAATCCTCTGGTACATAAAACATTCTTAGTTTTATTCACCATTTGCCCTAAGACTCAGTCCTCTCTTCAAGAGGATGCTCTCAGTTGGGACTGTGTTTGGCTGCATGGAAGGAACTTGAGTCCAGTGACTGTCACTCTCCTGCTAAGAATTTTACTTCATTGCCCATTGCAATAGGATAAACTCCATACTCAGTGAACTGGACTGGCAGTGTGTGTGTATGTGTGAAATATGCTGCAAACACTCCATAAGTGTTAGTTTTCATCCATTCAGCCATCATATTCATAATGATATGAATGTGAACCAACACGGAGTTCTGTTTCCCATAACGAGAAGTCCATGCAGTCACTTCATAATGCCATCAACATCACAGGCTCCTTCTATCTTTCCGCTTCCTTATCTATAATGCAGAATGTCCCTTCAAGGTCACAGGATGGCTACTCCACCTCCAGCTGCGTGTCCCCGACTGAAACAAGAAAAAGTGACAAGAGAAAAGAGTGGTACCTATATAAGAAAAGCAAAACAATCCTAGAAGCCGCCTGTGCATTTCTACTTATAGCTGATTGGCTGGAGCTGCATGGTCACGTGATCACCCCTAGGTGCAAGGGAGCCTGGGAAATGTAGTTTTATCTCCCAGGCCCCCTTGTGCCTACTGGCTATAAATGTAGGCTATGAAAGAGAAGCATGATGGTGGGCAGGCAGCTGGTCATTCGCTGTTTGCTAAATGCTCTTCTGATAACGTTTCTCTAGAAGTCAGGGGTCAGAATTGGACACCATGTCCCAGACGTGGTCTACACAATCAGACCATAACAACAAGATGACTCTTAACTCTGGGTTTGGTTAATTTGTGGACGTAGGCTAGAATTCCGCCTCTAATATTTACTCCCTGGGTGATCTTTGTCAATTCACCTCTCTTTTTAAAATATCGGTTTTTCCATTTATAAAATGAGAATGATCCTGATTCTTTGCAAAGTCATTGTGGGAATTAGAATAAGGTTGATAAGAATCAATGACTAGCACATGGGAGGTACTCGATTCATGTTCGTTTTCTCCTTCCTCTGGATCCAGGCAAACGGTGTCCAGGATGTGACACAGGAACTTCCTCACTCGGTTGTATCCTTTTCCCTAATTTGGCACCAATTTCTGCCCCTTCCTTGCTTTTCCTCCATTTCTGGTTGGACTGGCTCATGGAAGCTGACTGCTAAATTTTCAGGAATTTTGCAAGTCGGTTACGAAGCACAACCATTCATCAAAATTTAATAATATAAACTTAAAATGAAATAAATTCTATTGAAAATGACAATAACAATATCCCCAATTAATCTCTTTGCAATTATTTGACTACATTTTTGTTATTGCCTATGCTCTTTTTTTTTTTTTTTCTTTGAATCGGGATCTAAATCTGTCACCCAGGCTGGAGTGCAGTGGCACACTCGCAGTCACCGCAGCCTCGACCCGCTGGGCTCCGGCGATCCTTCCGCCTCAGCCTTCCAAGGAGCTGGAACTATAGGCGCATGCCACCACGCCCGGCTAATTTTTTGATTTGTTGTAGAGACGAGGGTCTCGCCAAGTTGCCCAGGCGGGTCTCGAACCCCTGAGCTCAGGCAATCCTCTCGCCTCGGCCTTCCAAAGTGCTGGGATGACAGGCTTGAACCACCGTGCCCGGCCCTTGCCTGTGCTCTTGAGGCTGCTTGCATCTACAGGACCGGATTGGAAGAAACACTGAGCAACAGGGTGCTAAGTGCAGCCTGGTTCTATGTCTAGTGAAGTCACATTGGAGGCTTGAAGTTGACCATGGAGCGTGCATTTATACCACGGAAATTGGCAAAGATGACAAATCAGGGCTTTGTTTATTGTTTCGTTGATTGTCTAGACTTAAGAAAGAAATTGACAATATGAGAATAACAAAGATGAAACTCTCTCCCGTTCACTCTCATTCTTGCTCTCTTTTTCTGGATAGCTGGTTGTTTAAACATATACCAGCACACGACTGATTTTAAGCACAGTCATCCCTAGTACCTCTAGGGGATGGGTTCCAGGACCCCCATGGTTACCAACATCCACAGATGCTCAAATCCCTAATATGAAGTGGCATCACATTTGCATATAATCTATACACATCATTATACTTTAAACCGTCTCTAGATTACTTATAATACACAATAAATGCTATGCAAATCGCTGGTGTTTAGGGAACAATGACCAAAGAAGTCTGTCCATGTTCAGTACAATTTTTCTTTCCAAACGTTTTCCATCTAAGGTTGGTTGAATCCCTGGAAGCGGAACCATGGATAGGGAGAGCCAGTGTAATGTGACATCTCATTCAGCTAGCTCTAGGCAAACAGATCCCGTGTCTTTTGCAACTTTTAGAGGAAGCGATGGTGTCGCACAACCAGTGGGTCCCAGAGCAGCAGCCCCCAGGAAGCAGGTGACCAACAGGGAGGAACCTGAAATCCCATTGAAAGCCACATGGGCATTCAACCAGTGTCTCGGCTCCTGCCTCTGGATGCATGTTTAAGGGGCTCCACGCCGTTCGAAAACGAAGGCAGAAAGGGAAGAGAAATGACACAGGCCTCGCTGGTAAACTACAAAAGAACGGATGCAAGACACAACCTCACTGAGGCGAGGGTTTCGCCTCCTGACTACATTCTCACTTTCATTCTGCTCTGAACCACAATCACCCTCCACACAAGGCTTATCTGATTGGCTCAGCCCATTTCCAGGTCCTGTTCCCAAACAAAGCTCAGAGTCCACAGTCTGACTGATTTTTTACCCTTTGGGATGGGCCTCAGGTGAAACCCAGGAGTCCCAAAGGCAGAGCCAGATGGAGAGAAATGACAATTAAACCCTGCATGGGCGACCAGCCAACTCACTCCAGTTCTCTGTTGCTTTGCTGGCACCCCGTGTGGGTGGTGCAGGGATTGGGCTGTGCTGGTTCCGTGCCTGAACGCCAAACACTCCCCCAGCACGGCCCAAGCAGAACCCCGCTCTTGAGGGTTCACTGATGGGTGTTGTGAAGTTTGAAGATTCTTTTGCCAAAGCCTTAGCAAGCTTCCAGACAGAGGGCTTAAAAATAAAGTTCTGCCACATCTCTCTCAGGCCCCTTCCCCCCATTTCTATACCCCAGTGTAGATGAGCTTTGGGTCTCTACCCTAGATATGATTCAATTATAACGATAATGTGCCAAGATGCTGATTCTTTCCAAATCAGTGCAATGGTTTCGTGTAAATCAAATCAAGATCTTTGATGAAGTTTTTGAACATGATTTGCAGGAGTCTAAAATCCATCTGAAAACTTGACCTGACAAGAATAGCTCACTTCAAAGAGCAAACAAGGGGGAGGGGATATTGGCCTTCCATGTATTAAAACTGTACTAGTAAATGACAGTTTCAAAACTGCATTAATAAATGCAAAACTTGGCCGACCGTGGTGGCTCACGCCTATAATCCCAGCAGTTTGGGAGGCCAAGGTGAGAGGATTGCCTGAACCCACAGGTTTGAGACCAGCCTGGGCAATTTTGCGAGACCTTTCTCTACATTAAATAAAAAAATTAACTGGGCGTGGGGGTGGAGGCCTGTAGTTCCAGCTACTTGGAAGGCTGAGGCAGGAGGATCACCTGAGCCCAGCAGGTCGAGGCTGCGGTAGCCATGAGCATGTCACTGCCCTCCAGCCTGGGCGACAGAGTGAGACTCTGACTCAAAAAAAAAAAAAAAAAAAAGATAGAATAAATGCAAAACTTGTCAGAGCTTCAAGAATTCATGCCCAAGAAAAGTAGCATCAACTGCAGGAAAGTACAGATTATTTGATGAGCAGGGCTGGGATAACTGGATAGCAATTCGGGAAAATAAATAAATTGAGGTTTGAGGTTTCCACTTCAAGTCATATACCAAAATAAATTAGAGATGAACTAAAGAGCTAAATGCATAAATTAAAGCCGCAAAAAATACAATATTTCTTAAGTCTTGAGCCGCAGGAGGAATTTACATAATTTTTTTCACTGACCTTGACTCGAGAAACATCATCTACAAAATCAGTCCATTATAACAAGTAAGGGAAATACCTAAAAGAAACATGACAAGGAGTTGCTAGCCTTCATATCAGAAGATATCATATAAATTCATAAGAAAACATTACCTCCAGGAAGTAAATGGGTAAAGAAAGTTAAAGCTAATTCACAAAAAAGAAATTTAAGGGTCAAATAAACATGGAAGGAAATGTTCAATCTCCCTCGGTAATAAAAAAAAAAGCAAATTAGAGCCAGGTGCGATGGCTCACGCCTGTCACCCCAGCACTTTGGGAGGCCGAGGTGAGAGGCTTGCTTGAGCCTGGGAGTTCAAGACCAGCAATATAGCAAGACCTTGTCTCTACAAAAAAATGAGAAATTAGCTGAGCATGGTGGTGCACGCCTGTAGTCCCAGTTACTTGGGAGGCTGAGATGGGAGGATCGCCTGAGCCCAGGAGGTCAAGGCTGCGGTGAGCTGTGATCATGCCACTGCACTCTAGCCTGGGTGATAGAGTGAGACCCCAACTCAAAAAAAAAGTAAATTAGAATAACCTGTGCTCATATTGGAATAATTCTTCACCCAGCCATCCAATTTGCGAAGATGCAAAAGTCAAACTACTTAACACCATTGCAATGCCTCATTCAGGCTCTTGACACATGGGATATAGAGAGAAAGAAACGTGGCAATGTGTGTCAAGAACCTTTAAATTGGTCTTCACTCTGATTTTGCCATTTGCTTCCAATCATCCATCCTGGACAAAACTTTGTGTCTAAGGGTGTTTATCACAATAGACGAATCTAAATGCCCATGACTTCCAAAGTTGTCCAGTAAATTTTTAGAACCAACCAATGACATGAGACAGGCATTAAAAATTATGAAGCTATTAAAAACAAGGAAAAGATTTGTAATAGAACTAAATGAAACCTACATCGATAGGAGAAAAAAAAGATAAATTTTTTTTGCTTATTGGTTAAAATATGATATTCGTAATGTTCGCTTATTCGACCAATTGACTGGGAGTCAGAAACAATAAAGAACAGATTTGGCCGGGCGCCGTGGCTCATGCCTGTAATCTCAACACTTTAGGAGGTCAAGGCAGGAGATGCTTGAGCCCAGGAGTTCAAGGCCAGCCTGGGCAACAGAGGGAGACCTTATCTTCACACACACAAAAAAAATTGCTGGGCATGGTGGTGCACGCCTGTAGTCCCAGCCACTTGGGAGGCTGAAGTGAGAGGATTGCTTGAGCCCAAGAGCTCGGAGCTGTAGTGAGCTATGATCGTGCCACTGCGCTCCAGCATGGGCAACAAAGGGAAACTTTTTTTTTTTTTTAAAGAACAGATTTGCTGATTCATGAAGCAACATAGATGAATCTCAAAAAGATAACACAGAACAAAGGAAGATGGGCATGAAATATGCCCAGAATATGCCGGCTGATTGTATTCATTTGAAGTTTTAGAGCTTCAAAACTAATAGGCATAGAATCAGAACAGTGGTTGCCGGCATGGGGGAGGGGCAGGCCCCAGGAAACGTTCTGGGGTGCTGGAAACATTCTAGCTCTTGACGAGGTTGAGGTTACACAGGTGTATTCATTTGTCGAAATCCATGATCCTGTATGTTTAAAAGGGATACATTTTATCTTATCTACATTATACCACGGCAATGTTGGTATAAAATAAACTTTTTAAAACTAACTGATGCCAGGCTCGGTGGCTCAGCCTGTAATCCCATGCTTTGGGAGGCCGAGGTGAGTGGATTGCCTGAGCCTGTAGGTTCGAGACCTGCCTGGGCAACTTGGTGAGACCTCATCTCTACAATAAAATAATAATAATAAAAAAAAATAGCCGGGCGTGGTAGCACGCGTCTGTAGTTCCAGCTACTTGGAAGGCTGAGGCGGAAGGATCACCGGAGCCCAGCAGGTCGAGGCTGCGGTGGCCGGGAGCGTGCCACTTCACTCCAGTCTGGGCGACAGAGTGAGACTCCAACTAAAACAAAACTAACTGATAAAAGCAGGGTACAGTCCGGGCTCGGTGGCTCAGCCTGTAATCCCGCGCTTTGGTAGGCTGAGGTGAGTGAATTGCCTGAGCCCACGGGTTCGAGACCGGCCTGGGCAACTTGGCGAGACCTCATCTCTACAATAAACTTTTTAAAAAAAATTCGTTGGGTGTGGTAGCGCGCGCCTGTAGTTCCAGCTACTTGAAAGGCTGAGGCGGAAGGATCACCGGAGCCCAGTGGGTCGAGGCTGCGGTGGCTGGGAGCGGCCACTGCACTCC
>CAUYQG010297089.1:0-22920 GCA_963574415.1 Tarsius wallacei
ATTGATGTCTATTGCTTAATTCCTCAAAGAACATTCTCTCAATGATGCCCACTCTCACCCATCCTTTTCAACATAGTTTTCGGAAGTCCTAGCTAGAGCAATCAGACAAGAGAAGGAGATCAGGGTTATCCAAATAGGAAAATAGGAAGTTAAGTTATCCCTTTTTGCAGATGACTTGATGCTATACCTCGAAAACCCAAGAGAATCTGCCAAAAACCTCCTTGCACTGATAAAGGGCTTTGGCAAAGTCTCAGGGTATAAAATAAATGTGCAAAAGACAGTTGCATTTCTATACACCAACAACAAAAAAACAGAAACCCAAATAAAAAGCACAACCCCATTCACAATAGCCACACAATAAATGAAATACCTTGGCATCTTCCTAACCAGAGACGTGAAAGACCTTTACAATGAAAACTACAAAACACTGCTCAAAGAAATCAAAGATGATACAAACAAATGGAAAAATATTCCATGCTCATAGATTGGAAGAATCAACATTGTTAAGATGTCCATCCTACCCAAGGCAATCTACAGATTTAACGCAATACCCATTAAATTACCAGCAGCATTCTTCTCATACCTGTAAACAACAATAAAGGAATTCAAATGGAAACATAAACAACCATGAATCGCCAAAACAATCCTCAGAAAAAAAAAAAAAGCAGGAGGTATCACACTCCAAGACTTTAAACTTTATTATAAATCTACAATAATCAAAACAGCCTGGTATTGGTACAAGAACAGGCATATAGACCAATGGAATAGAATAGAGATTCCAGAAGCAAAAACCTCAATTTCTCAACCAATTCATTTTCGACAAAGCCTCCACCACCAACTACTGGGGAGAGAAGAATAAATGGTGCTGTGAAAACTGACTGACCACATACAAAAGATTAAAACAACACCCCTACCTATCACCATACACAAAAACTAACTTTAAATGGATCAAAGACCTAAGCATAAAACCTCAGACTATAAGAACCTTAGAAAATGCAGGCATCAACCATATGAAAATTGGAACTGGCAACCAATTCCTGATCAACGCCCCCCCCGCCCAAGTGTCCATGCCATAAGACGTAAGATAGACAAGTGAGACTTCATCAAACTGACAAGCTTCTGCAAAGCCAAAGAAATCATCAAGAGATCAGGGAGACAGCCCACGGAATGGGAAAAAATATTTGCCAACTGCATGTCTGACTAAGGCCTAACATCTAGATCTACAAGAACTCAAACGCAAGGAAAAGAAAAAAACAAACAGCCCCATTACAAAGTGGGCAAAAAATATGAATAGACACTTCTCAAAAGAAGACATACGAGCAGCCAAGAGATACATGAAAAAATGCTCAGCCCCATTAGTCATCAAAGAAATGGAAATCAAAACCATATTGAGATACCACCTAACTTCAGTCAGAATGGCCATCATCAATAACTCAAAAAACAACAGATGCTGGAGAGGATGCAGGGAAAAGGGAACACTACTTCACTGTTAGTGGGAACGTAAACTAGTACAGCCTCTGTGGGAAATAGTGTGGCGATTCCTAAAGGATCTAAAAATTGACCTTCCATATGACCCTGCAATCCCCCTACTGGGAATATACCCAGAGGAACTCAAATCACTCTATGAAAAATATACTTGGACATATATGTTTATTGCAGCCTTGTTCACAATACCAAGAAAATGGAACCAACCGTGATGCCCACTGAAAGAGGACTGGATAAAAAAAATGTGGTACATATATACAATGGAATATTACACAGCCATAAAGAAGAACAAAATCATGCACTTCACAGCAACCTGGATGGACTTAGAGTCTATAATACTGAGCGATCTATCACGGAAACAAAGAACTGAGTATCACATGTTCTCATTCACAAGCAGACCTTGAACCATTATCGTAATACTATAAGAAAAAGATTTACAGCAGTGGAAAATTGCCGGGGGAGGGGAGGGAATGCAGGACTGGCAGGAGTGGGAATCTTCCAGGGGAGGGGGGGCATACCTCATCATCAAGGGTACCTGCATAATGAACATTTGTATACCTAACCCTGAGTTGTACCCCACATCTTTAAAATAAAAAAATTAAAAGAAAAAAAAGAACTTTCTCTCACTATTCAAGCCAGAATGTTTATTAATATAAAGCCATATACACATCCTCACAACTACAAACTTACCTATATGCACACATTCATGCAACACACGTACATTTATACACACATATATAGACACTACCCAACACCTACAGCTGTTTTCTTTTTTTTAAATATCTTCAAGTTTAAATGTAATGCCTAACTAACTTACTTTTGAAAAAAAGAAAAAAAACTTGTATATTGTATACCTGATAATTGCTATGATAGTAGACTTTAAGCATTCTCACCACAAAAAAAAATAAGTATGTGAGGTAATGCATATGTTAATTAGCTTGATATAGCCATTCTGCAATGTATACATATTTCAAAACATCATGCTGTATACCATAAATAAATACAACTTTTATTTGCCAAAAAAAGGAACCACATAGAAAGTCATATATAGCAGTTTCTTTTGCCCATGGCAGCTCTGGCATGTTGCTCTTTCTTTTCTCCCTTCTTTCTCTAATAAACTTTGTTTGAAAACTTAAAAAAAAATAAAGTCATATATAAAATGCAATGCTGAGTACTGGTGTCATAACAGTGGACACGAATTTGAGACTACATTTTTATATTAATGATTTGAAGCCTGGGCAAAATAGTAAGACCTCGTCTCCGCAAAAAATAAAAAACCTAGCCAGGCATAGTGGCACATGCCTGTAGTCCCAACTACTCACGAGGCTGAGAAGGATCACCTGAGCCAGGGAGTTAGATGCTGTGGTAAGCCATGATTGTGCCTCTGCACTCCAACCTGGGTGACAGAGTAAGACCACAATTCAAAAAATATATGCATATATTTGATTAATCTTATAACTACAAAATGTAAAATGTGATAGTTCCCTTCTTTTAGCATCATGAGGCAGAACTAGACTATTGAGTCCAGTAAAGAAAATTACAAGCTGGGCTTGGTGGCTCAGCCTGTAATCCCATGCTTTGGGAGGCTGAGGTGAGTGGATTGCCTGAGTCCGCGGGTTTGAGACCCGCCTGGGCAACTTGGCGAGACCTCATCTCTACAATAAATCAAAAATTAGCCAGGCGTGGTAGCGCGCGCCTGTAGTTCCAGCTACTTGGAAAGCTGAGGCAGAAGGATTACCGGAGCCCAGCAGGTCGAGGCTGCGGTGGCCGGGAGCGGCCACTGCACTCCAGTCTGGGTGACAGAGTGAGACTCCAACTCAAAAAAAAAAAATTACAAAACAAGATGAAAACCACTTTGAGACTGTTGGGGTTGGTGGTTTTTCAGTTAACCTCTCAATTGTTACTGAACTTGCCCAATTTCATTCGTGTAGTTGATTTATGGATTACTTTCATAAACTATTTGCCAACAAAGGAAACTGTGTTCGTAGTTCTCTCTTCACAAGGAAGTTACTTTTCTTCCTACTTCATCTTTTCACATCTCAGTCTTAGCTTAAATTTATTCCACTATAGCCAAGCTATAATAGGGTTCTAAAATTCTACTATCAAAAATTTCTTATTTTAACTCTTGGAATTCCAATCACATATCGCTTGGATATGTTTCAGTTTTGTATCATTGCGATGAAGACAGTAAATGTAAAATAAGTAACTAAGGCAAATTTATTTGGTTTTTCTTAAAATTTACTTCACAAAGCAGATGGAATAGGAACTAGTTTATGAGAACGCTGAAATTATCCCAAGCCTGGAACAGGTAAATAACAAACATCTCAGAGTGTTAGAGGTTAACTGGATTATTTAATAACTTTAATGTGCCATTTTAGAACATTTAGGAATAGGAATTCAGAGTCCAGAAAGAAAAAAGAGTAAAATAAGCAAACCAAATTAAGAAAACAAGAAATCAGACAAATGCTTAGCCAAGGAACAGCACTATTTAAACAAATCAGATGTCAAAAAGATAAAATATTTATGCTTTTATACTCTGGAATCCAGAAAGAAAATGAACTTGAGAAATGTCCAAAAAATATCTTTTCTCCTGCAAGTAAATTATTTATAAAGAAAAAATTAAAACTTCTGTCATATTAAACTTAGAATAATATACAGAGATATTAACAGTATACAAAACAGAAGGCATTTTCAATGTTTGCCTAAAAACCACTGTTACTATGGTGATGCCCCAATACAAAAAAAACAACAACTAACAACCAGAAACCCATAACAAATGCTGACTGGTGCTGTCCATGGCTAATTCCAACTTGTCACACTGCTTGTCATCATCTAAACTCTTCAGCTGGTACAAGAATTGCTCTGTTTATCAGGCCTATTGGTGAGGCATGTTGGCAGTACAACTATGCTACTCAAGAAGGAAAGAAAGAGAAATCCAAATTTCCCATCAGTCTGGAGATTAAATTAAAGCAGGACTAGGCTGTATCCCAACGTGTTGATGTCCAAAGAGTCTCCCAAAGAAAATATCTAGGGTTTTACTTTTCCATGGATTTTATATACATACCTGAAAAGCCAAAATAGGTGACAAGGTTGATTCAAAAATAGTTGGCCAAATTTCATTGTATCTGAAAGCTTTCAAACCATTTCTCTCCTTTTTATGGCATATTCTTAGTTGAGTAGGCTATAACCCACTACCCTTTTTTTAACAGCTTATTTTTTTCCTGCCTTCTGACTCAAACTCCAACTTAAAAAAAAAAATTAAAACTGCTTTCTTGAGGTCTTCCAGTTACTTCCTTCTGATTAAAGATGTTTTTTCTTGGTTCTTAACCTCATGGGCACCAACCATGAGAAATAGCTATCTACTCCCTCTTTCCTGACAGCTCCCAGGCCTTTCATCCCACTGTCCTCTCTTTGTTCTCCTCAATCCTTGCTTCTCCATGCTCTTTTTAAAGTTCCTTCCCTCCCACTCTCTGTGAGTGTCCACCCCCACACCTCATATTTCAGCCATCCCTCCTTTACAACTTGCATTTTCCTCCTAGCTTTAAGTGTCTCCTTCCAACTGATACTCCTAAATCTACAGCTCTCACCACACCTAAGTGCTGTACCATATTAACCTGGACATTTCTATTTGGATATTTGGCCTACTTAACCCAGAGGGCAAATAAAATCCCTTTTCACTTTGTGCTTCCCCAGCGTCTGACAGCCTATTACCTCATATTAAACTCTTTTTTAAACAGTCTAGTGTCACCTACCTGAGCCACAATTTCCCTTAACACACCCTCACCTGCGATAAGGTCTGACTCCAGACTTTTGCTCTTGCCTCTCCTTGCTAACACTGGTGATACAAATAAGCAAACAAGGCTGGAATCATTTTCCATCCCCTAGGCAAAACCTCCTCCAACATTTTCACTCATACTGAGCTCTCTCCTTTCCCGAACATTTACAGGCCATATCACACAATTAGAATTTTGCACCAACTTTTATTATTGTCTATTATTAGGTGTACTGGGCTTCTCTTCCTAAGTAAATTATATATGTTCTTTGAAGACGGAAAGCAGAATTTTTCTCTCCTTTCTTAATAACCTCAGTAGCACTCAACACATTCCTACTTGAAGCAGACAGGTCCTTCTAGCATGCACTTTGGGGCGCACTTAAGAATACTCCTCGCGTATTTTTATCCCTTTGAGCTGTACATGCTTTTTGTACATTGCCTCAAATCCTCTTTGGAAAATTAATAAGGCAACAAACATACTTGTTGCTAAAAACAGAGCACACACATTAAGAATATTAAATTTTGAAAATCATTTTTATTTTTATTTTTAAAAGGGGACAACAAATCATCAATGCACTCCACATACAAGAGCGTGATATTTTATCCTTAGGCCAGTCTTTTCTCAGAGAAACACAGACACATCATTAGAATGTGGCCCTAAAGAGATCCAGAGAGCACCTAAGCTCACACACTCAAAATGATGGTGGACCATATTTTTTTACTCACTCTTAATTACTTAGACTCTGAATTAAGAGAAAAGAGAAGTGAGTGTGGAAACACAAAGCCCTGTTAGATGGGGTTGGTGTCAAAAGGAGTCTTAGTGGTTTCTCTGTATCACTGACTGCTGGGAATCAGAGGAACTCAGCAATATTTATTGTAATGAATGAACACTTTGGAAAATCCAAATGTGCATTGTTCTACCAATCACAAAAACCATGAGGGAGGCAATAGAGTCCATGATATCAACAAGGCATTTTAAGATTCTAGGAAAAAACTACAGCATTAGAATCTTAATTATTAGACAGAAGGCCTTCTTCATATGCATGCAAAACTACTCAGTTAAGTCTTCACCAACTTATCTAAGCCTATGAACTTCCTGAATAGGATCCATAATTCAGCTCAGGAAAAAAAGTCCTTTGGAAACTTCCCATCCACCTTTGTATATAAAATATATTCAGATAAAGTGTATTAAGTGTTTGGCTTTACTGACTAGAAAAGTTTGAGATGAGTTCATCTTCTATTCTCAAATTCTGCTAAAGTTCAAGAGAAGTGAACGGGGATAGATTGTGCCTGAGCCTATGTGAAAGGGAGAAATAGAACATGAACCAGTGAGAATCAACGTTTTTCATTGTCATTTCTTATTTTTTTAAACAAGATCAGAAAATAGTCACAATTAAGCACACACTTTCTCTGCCATCTTTTGACTTCAACGCATTTTAATATAACTACAACTGTTTTCACTCCTTCTAGTCACTTTGAACTCCCTTTAACAGGGATAATGAGTCTGGCTGTTTGGCTCATGTTCACAGTTTTTCTAACATATTTTATACAACTGTTTTCATTACTTCTATTATTCATTCCTATTATTAACCAAGAAAACATTGAACACCCTTTCAATGAGAATAATAATTCAACCACTTGGCTCACTCTCTTCCACTCCATAATCCCATTTTGTTTTACATGTCTTGGCAGTCTAAATCCCTCTGGTAATTTTATGTTTCCCACCTTCCAGTTTTCACAATACCATGTCTAATTTACCAATTAATTTTACTTAGAATCGTTAACCTTGTAATTGTTTATGTTCTAAGTCCCTTATTTCTCAAAAGTGCTTTTGATCATTTTTGATCCTGTACTATGTCCTACAATGTGCTTTGCAGCTTTAAGATTTGTTGATAAATGAAGGTTTTCTAGGCATTGAAATATCTTCCTTCAGCCTTCAAAGAGAAAAGTTTGCTTGACCAGGCTTAATGTGTACGGAATTGCACCATTTATCTGACTGAGCTTTGTGTAAATTTTTCTCCCAAATTCTCATCTTCAAAAGCTAAGGGTAAAATTTAAGGTCATTCTTATCCTCACATTGTAAAATTCTGTATTTCCTTTTCTACCTTTTTATACTTTAGAGTATAAAATTTTCACCAGTGGGTATGTGAGAGAAGGGGAAGAGATTAAGCTTTGTTTGGTTGGTTGGTTAGTTGGGGTTTTGTTTTGTTTTGTTTTTATTGTTTGTTTTCCGAGATTGGTCAAAAGAGCAGCATGTAATCATGGAAAACCATATAGGTTTTGGAATCTGACTGATCTGAAGTAGAATTCCCTTCTTGCCACCTTTTAGCTGTGGGACTTAGACAAGTTACTAAATGGGGCCCCGTGTCTTTTTTCTTGCTGGGTTGTGTGGAAGATAGAAAAATGTACAAAGTACCTGCTACACAGCTGGATTCCCAGCTGTATGAATGAAAGCCATTATCCAGCTGTGTGGCCCTGAGCAAGTCACTTAAATGAGATCTCTATGCCTCAGTGTTTCTGTATATAAAAGTGAGATGATAAAAATACTTCATGAAGTTGTTGTAAGATTAGTTTCATATAGTAGAGTGCTTAGAGCCATGCCTTTCATAAGCAAAGCACTGAATGTGTTAAGGTATTATTATCACTATATTTGATCTTATTATCACTATTAACCATGTATCTATCAATGTCCCCACTGAGACTGCAGAAAAATTTCCTGAACTCATCAAATGCTTTGCACAGAATAGGTAATCAATACCTATCTCCTTGAACTATTATCATTTAAATACGACTTATTTGGAAAGAAAGTCTCTACTACCACCATCATTTACACTGTTAGTCCTCTTGTTTTAGGCGTGTTGCTTTCTCTACTATTGCATCATCTACATCACTTATTAGCAACTTCCTTCAGTAACATAGATTTGCTCATTTTTTGGCATAATATCTGCTGCAAAGAGTTTACAAGTTTAGCCAATTTCTCGGTTTCTTCTTAACATTACTGTTACTCATAAATTACTTTATCCAGTGCTTTAAAGGAAATCTAAAATTTATAATGGGCACTTGCCAACAACCACATCAGACTTAGGAAAAAAATCCATACAAAGTAAGGCTTAGTGTGGAGCCTGATACCATAGTAGGTACCTAATAAATTTAGCTAGTGTTACTAATATCAAATATGTCGTATAAATTATTCAATTTAATCCTTTAGTAAATAACCCTATGAGAAAAATTCCCCCATTTCACAAGTAAAATAACTGATGCTTGGAGAAGTAAATGGATCAATAAAACAAGGTAGCAATAAGAGAGAGAGAGAACGGACTCAAGCTGTGGTCTATCTTACCCCCAAAACTCCCACGACATTTGAGGAGACTTCACTGTTTCTTCTGTCATCTTTTTTAGATAAGTCTAGTTTACTTCCATTTCCTTTATAGTCTTTTGGTAGGAAAATTACTTCTTCAATTATTATGAGCATTATCCCTGGGATTTATTGGGGTCTTTTCAAATCCACCTGCATTCTGGGTGATATCCTTTAAAGCTGAGCAAGACCTAGCAAAAGGTCCCAGACTGCTGCTTTTCTTTAAAGGATATCCCATTTAGGAGTGATTTTTTTTTTAATTTAAAATCTGTTAGTCATAGATTCACATCCCAGCTCTACATAGACAAGCTCATGCTAACAATAACTCTATGAAATAGGTACTTTGATTATCATCAATTTATAGCTGAACAGACGGAGGCTGAGAGAGGCCCCACAGCTCACTGCATGACCAGTCATCCTTGTTGGGAGTTTCCAAATCAAAGCAACACAGCCAGGTCTAATGGGGTTCCATGTTCTTTTTAGGAGCCAGGCAGATGCTCATTCCCTTTGAGCCACAATAGTGGTCACTTTTCCTGGAATATCGGTGCCCTCTTCTGCTCTGAAGCACCTTTCTCAACTTTCGTTGTCATTGTTGGTTTTACCAGTTCATAATGGATTTTGTCTTTTCCTTGGTGTGTTTTAACTCAGAGATGGAGATGCCTTATTCAATCTGCTGTGGCTATGGGATTCTGTTCTACCACCTTGTCATCATTAGGAAACCCAACAGAAAACAGCAGCAGCTTTTGTTCAATATCGTGAAAGCTCAAGAGAAAAACATCTCTATGTCATTAGCATATCATTACTTCTAAATGAAAGCTCTGAAGCAATCATGGCAAACTGTTAACATCCATTTAATCTGGGCAGTGAGCACATGGCGTATTTCATATTTCCCATACCTCTCAGTAAGTTTGAAATATCTCATAAATAAAGTAAAAATAACTACAAATAGAAAAAAATTACAACATCTTATAAAACACAAACAAAATAAGGCTTTCCTTTTAGAGTTACTACTTACAGAATGAAAACACATGTTATACACTGGAAAACAAGTAAATGCAGCCAAGCACTTATATGTATAATTACCCCCATAGCAGATCAGCTATTACTGGTCTTCCCCCACCCCCAAAGGTCTTAAAAGATACACATATCTAGTCCTATAATTTGGGATTTGGTGGTCAAGGCTTTTAAGGGTCATCTTCTATGGTTAAAGAACTGGCTTTAGAATGGGTAGAAAGGCATGGGGCCAAGTCTGATGTTAAACAGAGGGATTGAATGTCCACAAGTCAGGAGGCCACACATAGTGACATTTATCACCTTGGAGTATTACAGTCCCTCTCTCTCCCAAACTAGGAAACATGTTCATTAGCCTCCTGAGAGGAATTCCTTCTCGCAAGAGCAGACTTACTTTCACCAAGCTTTAAGACTGAGGAATAAAATCAGAGTGTCAATATTGTTTTAAAATGAGAAATCTGTCATACAGATAGCATACTGTATCCCTGTAGGAAAACCTACATTGAAAATCAAATTAAAATTGCAAGTTTATATGACAAGCACCACATGAGAAAAGAGGAGTTAGCTTCCTCTGTTGAATATTAATAGTATCAAGCTACAACCACCCAATGCATCCATTTCCATATACAGGAAAGACCTGCCACTGACCAAAACTCTCTCTCCTCTGTCTGGTACCTTAATGGACACTGCCAAAGTTTGCCTCTGTGACTCTCATATTCCTATGCTTTAATGGCCATTGAACTCCTCTTTGGATTGAGACTTTCTTTCATTAACTATGGGTACACTCAATCGTATAGCAGTTTTTAAAGGCCACATGTCACCTTCAGAAGGATTCTACCAGTTACCTATTTTAGAGCTTATAAAAGATTCCATCTAGCAGATTGGGTTGAGTCATAGAAAGATAAGATCTTTATGGGGGCCTGTGATATAATTCATGAAGTTATTCCTCAGTGTAGCCCAAGATAGTGCCAGTCACTTAGTAGACACTCAATAAAAAAATTTTTTTTTTTTTTGAGTCAGAGTCTCACTCTGTTGCCCAGGCTGGAGCGCAGTGGCATGCTCACGGCCACCACAGCCTTGACCTGCTGGGCTCAGGCGATCATTTCCACCTCAGCCTTCCAAGTAGCCGGAACTACAGGCGCGCGCTACCATGCCAGGCTAATTTTTTGATATATTGTAAAGACGAGGTCTCACCAAGTTGCCCGGGCTGATCTCAAGCCGCTGGGCTCAGGCAATCCTCTTGCTTCGGCCACCCAAAGTGTTGGGCTTATAGGCTTGTGCCACCGCGCCCCGTCAGTAAACCTTCTTATATAAATGAAGAAAACCCTCATTTTAAAAAATAGGCCAGGCTCGGTGGTTCATCCTGTAATCCCAGCACTTTGGGAGGTCGAGGTGAGTGGATTACCTGAGCCCACAGGTTCGAAGCCAGCCCAGGCAACTTGGCAAGACCTCATCTCTACAATAAATTGAAAATTAGCCGGGCACGGCAGCATGCGCCGGTAGTTCAGGCTACTTGGAAGGCTGAGGCAGAAGGATCGCCAGAGCCCAGTTGGTTGACACTGGGGTGGCTGTGAACACACCACTGCACTCCAGCCTGGGCGACAGAGTGAGACTCCAACTCAAAAACAAACAAAAAATAGTTCAGTACACACTCAAAGGCCACACACTTAAACTAGTCAGTCATTCTCACCACTCTTTTTGTAGATACATTCAGGACCTGGGAACTTTCTTTTACATACACGTTTCTGTATTCGGCCTGAGTTGCTTAAAGAAAATCTCCCAAATGCTACTCATCAACCATTAGCTACTACCACCATTTAGATCAACAAGTACTACCAAAAAGGTCCATTTTCATATTATTCCTTGGGTATTTTAGTATCCAAATGTGTACCAAAATGAAGTAAGCATCAATTCTTGGGGGAAAAGACATCATCTTCCCACGCCAATAAGCATACCAAATAAATACTTGGCACAGGAAAGAAATAAGTATGTAAATGCTACCAAGATCTGTATTTATGGAAATGTATGGTACCTTGCTATTAAAATGGGTCAACAAAGACAGTTTTTAGTGAGGTCATAAAGTTTAAGAAGACATGAATCCCACTGTCCTTAAGGTAAGACCTACCCCAGCAAGTATGTGCTAGATATGTTTTACTCACTGCATACTGGAACTTTCCATTATATTCACGGTCATTGGCTTTCACTATCCGTTCCACTTCTAAGAAAAAGAGAAAGCAGGTATTAAATTATATTTTAGGCCCACAGAAACATATAACTCATTAAAATAACATCACTAAGGTTACTCTGATTATTGTCAAGGTTGCAAGAATTCTTTCCTTTGAAATTTGAAGGACATTGGCATGTTCCAGCCTAAATATTGGAACATGTGTTGGAAAGCACCAAAATGGAAAGCTGAAGTGTTTCTCATCAGCCTTCTGACGCCAGCCATAAAGCAAAACATGATGTGCCTACAACTTCTATGTCCTTTCAGTTCTGCAAAGACCCTTTCTCTTAACTTTAGTAGCTCCTAAGAGAAGGAGTCACTCAAAGTCAAATGTATCCTAGGAAGGATTTTTTTTTTCTAAAAAAAAAATCACAAAATGTAACATAGCCAAATAAAGCCATATAGAAATGGCCAGTGAACTCAATGTCGTTGTGGTCAGAGAACCAAAGGTGATAATTGTAAGCAACCCACGTATATCAAGAGGAATGTCACATGATCAGGAGACTAAGACCTGCCCTTAACATAAGTGATCAAATAAAATCTCTTCTGAAAGCAAATGCAAACACCAGTGCAAATAACAATATAAAAGGGCAATAAATCCAAAGATTATGACAATGAAGAACAAACATTTGCAGAGGACAAGAAAAGACAGCACCCCAGAAACACCAACAGAGCATGTTTTGTAGTGATGGTAAGCAAGTTCTAGCTCCACGTTCACTGGAGGGTTACTACTGGGGTTGACCAAAGGTTTATGACAAAACAACGAAAGCTATGAGGAGAAAAGTCAGCATAGTAACCAGCAGGTGTCAACTTTGGACTCTCAAGGTAAGTCATTTGACCATCTCACCAGGGATTCCCTTCATCCCACAGTTCTCCAACTGGGTGACAGATGGTAAAAGGTATAGGAAGTGGGGTAAGACTGTGAGTTTAGAGAATCACAGAGATAAAGAAGAAAGGATGATGGACAGTAACTTGGAAGCACACATTAGGGGTGGAGGAGGGAAAGCATAAAGAAAGTGAAGAGAAGAAGAGCTGGAAGTAGAAGGGAGAAGAGAGATATGAGGGAGATGAAGAGGAAAAGAATGAATTTTGGCACCTACCCCCTATACTCCAGGCACCACGAATTGTAAGAACTGACTAATTCTTCTCAAAAGTCCAGATGGAATATACCTATCTCTACACCCCCTTTGGCTCAACTCCCACATCTGACAGCTACCTCTGAGGACTGCTCCTGACAAATGACACCATGTCTTTAGTTACGGTTGGTTCTCTACCATTGGTAAAGTATTTTGTCTGCTCAGTATCCACCTAAAAGTTTTCCTTCTTGCCTATCTAATAAAATCAGTTCCTTGTGATTGTTCCTGTTTTCCAGTCTGGCTCAGCTAATTGCTGATAAGAGCAATATGGGACTGACAACACTTGAGTGAGTCTGCTTCTATCATGTATTAACTTTGAAATCCAGACCCACCAGAAAGCAACCTCTCAACCACCTACCCACCACAAAGAACTGTTTCAAACTCTGGCTATAAAAGCACCGATCTTCTCTGTCCTGCTGATTTCATTACAAAGACCAAAAACATCAAAATCCAAAATGGAACCTTGAAGTGTAAGGAGCCTTAAAAGCTTAAAAAGCTAGATAATTTATTTATATAGCCCTACCTTAACCTAGGAGTAATAAAACTGCTGACAGAAAAACGGTGAATATTACTGAGGGGTAGGGGATTCTTTCTGCATGACAAAAGGTTAACCTGGCCCACTGGCATGCTACATGTAATTCATAGATTAACTTTAGCCCATAAATAAAAAGTCAGTTATATTAATTTATCTACTAATTGGCTTTATTTAGGCTGTACGCATTCAGATGATGATCCTTTTTAAATTTCACATTTTGATGAAACACATCCAAGAGCAGAATTCTATATTTCTGTACTTACTTCTGATATTTTTTTTCAAACCAGAATCTTGACTGTATGAGCCACATAGGACCCATCCTGTCCAGTGTTCTCCATGTAACCACACTCCACAAGGACTGGGACTAGCCCTTTCCCAAAGCGGCCAGGTAATTTGTATGGCAGGTCAGTTTGGATCCATTTCTGGATTTATAGAGTGCTCTTGTGTTACGAAACCTGATTAGAGCCAGGAAGTCCTCTTTTTGCTTCAAAATCCTTATTATTAAGTCTTAATCTTTGCTACTGTACTTTCAGTAATCATCATCTTTCAAAACTGAGTCTTCATGGACTAATTCTGGCAAAAGGTTTACCATTCTTTCACTAAGCTTTGCAAAATTCTGGCTTTGTTTTTTTTTTGTTTGTTTGTTTGTTTTTGTTTGTTTGTTTTCGAGTTGGAGTCTCACTCTGTCGCCCAGTCTGGCTTTGGTTTTAAATCCCTATGGTTTTCTGCCTTTAACTTAACTGTGCTAGGCCTGCATGATCTTTGCAAGAATTAGCTTTCTTTCACATGCTACCACAGTGTGTGTATGAGGGGCTATAAACCTCTCTTGGCAAGAAGTCACATCCTGCAAAAATAGGAAGCAGAAAACAAATTCCCCGTAAGAATTCCCGTTGAGAATGATTCAGAGGTCCAATGACCTAATGACCAATATTTCATAGGCATCATAGGATCCTTCCAGATGTTAGGGTAATAAAAAGAAAATAGTCATCAAGGGGTTTATGATCTACCAGTGTAAGTTCACTCCTGCACAATTATCACTGAATTTGTCCAGTTCCAAAAAAGAGTAAAGTGGTACAAAAGTATGTATAAAACATAGTAAGCCAGCATGCGTAAAGTGAAGTGACAGAGGTAAAAGACCTTCAGTTTAAGATGGCAAACTCAGTACACCTTTGACCTCCTTTCCTTCTCAAGTCCCACTGAAATTACAGAAAATATGTTTTTAAAAAGAATAAAAGCATAATAGTGCTGGAAAACAAGAGTAGTGGCTAGCAGAGGTTCATAAATTTTGAAGAAAGCCTAGAAAATAAAATAGAAAGCAGACGGGATCATCATGACTGGAAAAAAAAATAGACAGGAATAACTCAGCCAAAAGAATTAGAAGAGTGATCTCCCCAGTGGAGCCCCCAAAGCAGCTCTAAATTCAGAGTCAGTAAATAGATTGAGAGTGTGTTATAAACAGGATGACCATTCCAGTTTATGCCTATTATCTTGGCAAAATAATTAATATGGTCCCCTTTCACTCTCAAAGTGTCTCAGCTGAAGAATAAATTATATTATCACTTTACCCATAAAACATCATCAGACTAATTAAATCATAATTGAGCTGTTGGGCCCTCCCACAACCACTCCTTTGCCCACTCAAAAGAGAAGGCAACACACCAGAGAAGGAAACCAAGGGTGAGTGTTCAGGCCTGAGAGAGAAGCAACTCTGACCCTCCACAGGAGCTACAGCAGACTCTGCCCCTAGGAAAACCTGCCTTATGGAGGCAGTTATGGAGATTTGCCAGACTGCCCGACGAACCCACAGAAAAGCCTTTCTGTCAGCAGGCTACTTACCAGTCCACCTGTTTAAAGGAGAGGCCTGTCAGAGAAAAAGACCTTTGCAACTGCACTAGACTATTTCATTCTTATTTTGTAAATACAAACTAATAGCCATAAGTAACTGGATATCTGAGAAAAACCAACAACACAAAAAAGATGGATCCAATGGGAAGAGATAATGCTGAAGACAGGTAGGGAAAGGGGGTTGACTTTTCTTTCTAATTCTAATCATTATCTTGAAGATATTTTAAAAGGCATGGCCTTCACAAAGCAAGAACAAGATGACATGAACAAATAAAGTATAGAATACTATGCAGCCATAATGAGGAGTGAAATTATGTTCTCTGCAGCAACATGAATGCAACTAGAGACCACCATTCTGAGTGAACTATCACAGAAAAAAAAACCTGAATACCATTCATAAGTGGACCCTAAACATTGCGCATGCAGGCACAAAAGTGGGAGCAACAAATTCTGGGTAGTGCTAAAAGACAGAGAGAGGGAAGGAGGGGGGATAAGGGACACACAATCACCCATTGGGTACCATGTCCACTACCGGGGGAGTGGGGAGAGGGCTCACTAGAAGACCAAATCTTACTTGCATACAATTTCTGATGAGGGGGAACCCAAAAACCCAAAATTATTGTTTGGAGGGCAGCATGTACCGTTGTAGTACATGCTTCCCCAGCAAGGTAAGTGTTTTAAGAACCCATGAGCATCAGTGTACTAGCTACTATTGTTGTGAGAGGTTGTGTTCAGCTTCAGTAACTTTTTTTTTTTTTTTGAGATTCTTTCAACATATCTGCCTATTTCATGATGGGTGATTTATGCACACACCTGCTCACACCGCACTGAGTGTTCAACAGTTTTTAACCACAAAAACTGCAAGAGTCCCATGCCCACCCTTCCTATTCACCCAATCTCGCCCTGAGAGACTTTTTTGTTTCCCTAAATAAAAAAGTCCTCAAAGGAAAATGTTTTGCCGATGTAGAAGAGATGAAACAAAAATGACAAAAGCACTAAAAGGCATCAAAATTGGCAAGTTCAAAAACTGTTTTGAGCAGTGAAAAAAGCATCATTATAGGTGTATTGCATCAGATGGAGAGTACTTTGAAGGTGACTGATGTTTAAATATATAAGAATAAATAGGGCTTCCAAAATGGCAAAATGGCAATGGAACAGGTTGGACTGTGAGAGTCTCCACAAAAGCGAGTATCCATAAAGATTCTCTGCATGAGTGGGTGTGTGCTGGGGGTGAGTGAAAGTCTGTTTGAGGGGAGACTCAGGTTCATGCACCCGGGGCTCTCCTCTGGAGGTGACTGCAATGCACCACTACCCTGAGATTGGTGACCCAGGCACGCAGGATTGTCTGCCATTCCTGGGGCTCTCTTGAGAGGAGGCAGTAGAGAACAGTTGCCCCTCACCACCTGGCACCTGGCCCACGCCATCAACCTGCAGTCCAGGCACGAGAAGGAAAAACTGGAGAAGGCAGGTCATGGAAATCTGGAATAAAGCTCCAATGCCAGTGAAGAGACGCCAACAGGTGTCATCTTCTCAGTCCTGGGACCAAGTAGAGACCTGCATTGACCAGCCCAGCTCTACCCAGCCTTCATCTTGGGACCCAGAGGCTATCCTCTCATCAGAATCAGAGAGACAGGTACCCCTCCTCTATGCTGGAACAGGCACAGACATGTAAGATCTGAGTGGGAGACTTGACAGCAGCAGCAGCAGCAAGTAGGGTGAGTACAGAACTGATTGATCCTCTTCCCACAGTAGTCTGTGGGGCATCTGATCCATGCTGAGAGCAACACTATCAGCCTGCACTGAGAGCAGAGGGGAGGCACTAAAGACCAGAGCTGCTCCATAAGGCGGATGTGGCTGTCGAAAGTAACCTGTAGTTACAGAATTGGCCGCAGAGCAAGTTTTTTTCTTCTTGTTTGTTTTTTGCTTTATTTTTTGCTTTTTTTCTTCTCTCCTTCTTTCTGTTTTGTTTACATTTTTGTTCTTGCTTTGTTTCTGTTATTTCAATTTTCTTTTTAGATTTTCTGTTTGTGTATGGGTATTTTTGAGGGAGAGTACACCAACGGGAAGGGTTTTATTTGTTTGTATGAATATCTGTATGTTTTTGTCTTTTTTGTTGTTTTTTCTTTGTTTGTTTCTCTGTTTATTTGTTAGTTGGTACACCTGTCTGTCTTCCCTCTTCTTCTTCTTCTTTCTCTCCACCTTCCTTTTGTCTTCCTCCTTTTTTTTTTTCCATTCTTTTCCCTTTTCTTATCTCATTTTGCTTTCAAGGGGCAAACAGACACTGCCACTGCATGAAGAGATTGTAAGGCAGTGGGAAGTGGATTCCAGTGGGGGCCCACACACCTGTCAGAGGATACTAGCATCTGCAGATAGCTTCTGAATCGCTGCTGTTCCCTTAATTAAATCTCAAAACTGCAAAACACACAGGTCCCCACCTACAGTCCAGCTTCAGAATTGAACAAAACCAGAGGATCTACATAAGGAAAAATAGGAGATTGAGCAAACAGAAATAAAAGCTATTCTCCCATCATTGAACAACAGAATTAAAGAATAGGTTAAAAAATGTTGGTGGGTGGGGGGGGAAATAGGTTAGGAAAACCTACACAAATGAAGAAAACCAAAGGAAGAATATGTGTCTCACACAGACCCCTGGGAGGTCAGCCACTGAGAATACAGATTTCGGAACTCAAACAATGAAGAGTCTCCAGAATGACTGGTCTCAAACCACAAACCCAGGTATCAAGATATTAATAGAGAGAATAAATAGAAATGAGGAGAGACAAGATGAAAGAATGAAGGTGTTGATAACTGAGATAACAGCAATAAAGAATACCATGAATGCAGTAGTCGACATCTGCCTGGGGGGGGGAAGGGGGCACACCTCATCAACAAGGGTACCTGCACAATGAATATTTATATACCTAACCATGAATTGTACCCCACAATTTTAAAATAAATATTAAAAGAGAAAAAAAAAGAATACCATAATACCATGAATGGAATAAATAACAAACTGATAAGGATGGAAAGCAGAATTAACCAAGCAGAGAAGAGAATCTCAGAGCTTGAAGACCAAAATATGGAACTAACCTAAACTGTTAAACACATAGAAAAGAAGCCTAAAAGACAGAACAAAACCTCCAAAGATGAGCAATTATTTCAAGAGGCCAAATCTAAGATTGGAATCCTTGAGGCAGATAGAGAGACAGAGACCACCCTGGAACAAACATTCCATGAAATTATCCAAGAAAACTTCCTTCATCTCATCAGTGATGTGACCATTTAAGCACAAGAGATTCAGAGAACTTCAATAAGACAACAAATGAGAAGACCAACTCCTGGATACATAGTAATTTGCCTACACAAAGTAGGTATAAAAGAAAAAATCCTAAAGGCCTCAAGAGAGAAAGGTCAGACTACCTACTGGGGAAGACTAATTAGAATAGCAGCAGACTTATCTATAGAAGCACTTCAGACTAGGAGAGCTTGGAGCCTAATCTTCAAAGTTCTCAAAGATAAACAATTTCTTTTTTTTTTTTTTTGGTCCCCCCACCCCACCAATAAACAATTTCAACCAAGAATTACCTATCCTGCTAAGCTAAGTTTCATCAGTGATGGAGAATTAAAATCTTCCCAGACATTCTCCCTAAGAGTTTACGCTGCCTCCAGACCATCTCTACAAGAAATACTTAAGAAAGTATTAAATACAGAAAAGGAAAAAAAGAACAATGCCCTTTCCAAGAACGCAGGAAAAAGATTGAAAACACACATGAATCAACCCAAAAATTAAAAAAAAGACAACAAACAAATAAACAGCAGCAATAACAAACTATATAAGAACCTCATAATAGGGATAAACTCTCACATCTCAATAATTAGCCTTAATGTGAATGGACTAAATGCACCACTGAAAAGACATAGAATGGCAAATTGGATAAAATATCATGAGGCAATAAGATATTGTCTCCAAGAGACTCATCTCACCAGAAAGGACACTCACAGACTCAAAGTAAGAGGATGGGAAACAAAATTTCAGGTGAACAGAACACAAAAGAAAGGAGGAGTCATGATCTTATTATCAGACAAAATACCCTTTAAGCTATCAAAAACTTAAAAAGATAGAGAAGGTCACTCATAATGATAAAAGGTTCAAGGTTCAATCCATCAACAAGAAATATTCATCCTAAACATATATGCACCCAACATAGGAGCACCAATTTTCATAAAGCAACTTTAAGGTAAACTAAAAAAGATACGGACTCTAACACCATCATAGCTGGAAACTTAAACACCCCACTAACAACCCTAGACAGATCATCAAGACAAAAAGTCAACAAGAAGATCCAGAACTTCCATGTCACGTTTGACCAAATGGACTTAATTGATACCTAACAGAACCCTTCACCCAACAACCACAGAATATACTTTCTACTCATCACCACATGGAAAGTACTCTAAGATCAACCACATCTTCGGCCAAAAATCAAGCATAAACAAATTCTATAAGATTGAAATTCTGCCATGAACTTTCTCAGACCACAGTAGAATAAAAATCAATATCAACACCAACAAAGTTCCCCCAAAACCAACAAAGACATGGACACTAAATAGTATGATGCTAAACAACTCCTGGATCAACACAGAAATCAAAACAGAGATTAAAAGATACCTGGAAACAAATGAAAATGAAGAAACATCTCACCAAAATCTCTGGGATGTCATGAAAGCAGAACTAAGAGGGGAATTCACATCTCTATGAAGAAAATGGGAAGTTCACAAGTTAACAACCTAACAAATCACCTAAGGGAGCTGGAAAAGCAAGACCACCAAAAACCTAACTTCAGCAGAAGAATCCAGACCACCAAAATAAAAGTCCAAATTAGAGACATAGAAGACAAAAATATAATACAAAAAAATCAGTGAAACTAAGTTGTTTTTTTGAAAGGATAAACAAGACTGATGAACCCCTAGTTAGACTTACCAAAAAAAAGAGAGAAAAAAACCAAATAAACACATTTAGAAATGCAAAATATGAAGTCACAACTGACCCCGAAGAAATACAAAGATTACTATGGACACCTGTATGAAAACAAACTCAAAAACCTAAATGAAATGGAGGACTTTCTGATATCACGCAACCTCCTCAGTTTGAAACAAGAAGAAATCAAGACCCTAAATAGACCATTAACAACCCAGGAAATCCACTATGTCATAAGAAAACTACCTACAAAAAAAGCCCTGGACCAGATGGCTTTCCAGCAGAATTCTACAAAGCATACAAGGAGCTGACACCAATCCTATTGAAAGTATTCCAGGCAACCAAGAATGATGAAACTCTCCCCAAATCATTCTATGAAGCTAACATCACATTGATACCCCAACCGGGTGAAGATCCAACAAGACAGAGAACTACAGGCCGATAATCCTTGATAAACATAGATGCTAAAATTCTCAACAAGATCCTAGCAAACTGAATCCAACAACACATCTCAAAAGTCATCCACCATGACCAAGTAGGCTTCATCCCCAGGATGCAGAGCTGTTTCAACATCTGCAAGACCATAAATGTAATTAAATACATCAACAGATGTAGAGACAAAAACTATGTGACTATATCATTAGATGAGGAAAAATATTTGATAAAATCCGGTACCCCTTATTGATAAAAGCCCTCGAATATCTAGGCATAGATGGAACATACTTCAAAGTAAGAGCCATCTACAAGAAACTAACAGCCAACATACTGCTGAACAGACAGAAATTGGAACCATTTCCCCTGAAAACTGGAACAAGACAAGGACGCCCACTCTCATCCCTCCTGCTCAACATAGCATTGGAAGCCCTAGTTAGAGCAATCAGAGAAGAGAAGGAAATTGGGTATCCAAATAGGAAAAGAGGAAGTTAAGTTATTCCTCTTTGCAGACGACATGATTCTATACCTCAAAAACCCAAGAGGATCTATCAAAAACCTCTTTGCAATGATAAAGGACCTTCGCAAAGTCACAGGTATAAAATTAATGTGCAAGAGACAGTTGCATTCCTATATGCCAACAATAAACAGAAACCCAAATAAAAATCACAATCCCACTCACAATAGCCACACACAAAAATGAAATACCTTGGCATCTTCCTAACCAGAGAAATTAAAGATCTTTACAATGAAAACTACAAAACACTGCTCAGAGAAATCAAAGATGACACAAACAAATGGAAAAACACTCCATGCTCATGGATTGGAAGAATCAACATTGTTAAGATGTCCATCCTCCCCAAGGCAATCTACAGGTTTAACGCAATACCCATTAAATTACAATCTTCTCAGACCTGAAAATGATAATATAGGAATTCATATGGAAACATAAATGACCACGAATCGCCAAACAATCCTCAGCAAAAAATAAATTAAATAAAGCAGGAAGCATCACGCTCCCAGACTTTAAGCTTTATTATAAAGCTACAATAATCAAAACAGCCTAGTATTGGTTAAAGAACAGGCATATAGGCCAATGGAACAGGACAGAGATTCCAGGAATTGAGATTCCTCAATTTCTCAACCAATTCATCTTCGACACAGACTCCGTCATCAACCACTAGGGAGAGGAGAACCTATTCATTAAATGGTATTGGGAGAACTGGCTGATCACATGCAGAAGATTCAAACAAGACCCCTACCTATCCCCATACACAAAAATCAACTCTAAACGGATCAAAGATCTAAATGTAAAACCTCAAACTGTAAGAACCTTAGAAAAAGCAGGAGACACCCTTATGAAAATTAGAACTGGCAACCAATTCCTGATCAAAACCCCAAATGCCTATGCCATAAGAGATAAGATAGACAAATGGAAACTTAACAAACTGAAAAGCTTCTGCAAAGCCAAAGAAACCATTGAGAGAATGGGAAGACAGCCCACAGACTGGGAAAAAATATTTGCCAACTGTATATCTGACAAAGCCTAACATCTAGGATCTACAAGGAACTCAAACATGCCAAAAAGAAAAAAACAAACAGTCCCATTGCAAAGTGGGCAAAAAATACGAATAGATACTTCTCAAAAGAAGACATATGAACAGCCAACAGATATATGAATAAATGCTCAGCCTCACTAGTCATCAAAGAAATGCAAATTAAAACCACACTGAGATCCCACCTAACTCCAGTCAGGATGGCCATCATCAATAATTCATAAAAACAACATAAGCTGGAGAGGATGTGGGGAAAAGGGAATACTTCTACACTGTTGGTGGGAGTGTAAACTAGTATAGCCTCTTTGGAAAACAGTGTGGCAATTCCTAAAAGATCTAAAAATTGACCTCCCATATGACCCCGCAATCCCCCTACTGGGAATATACTCAGAGGAACTCAAATCACTCTATGAAAAAGATACCTGCACACGCATGTTTATTGCAGCATTATTCACAATAGCAAAAACATGGAACCAACCATGCTGCCCATCAAAAGAGGACTGGATTTAAAAAGTGCTACATATACATAATGGAATATTACACAGTCATAAAAAAGGACAAAATTATGAACTTGTTAGCAACTTGGATGGA
>CAUYQG010297098.1:0-18106 GCA_963574415.1 Tarsius wallacei
TCCGTATGCCTGTTCTTGTACCAATACCAAAGCCTATGGATTTCAAGACTTCTTGATGACTCCAGGGGAGGGTGAATGCTGACCTGCTCTGTCCTAATCCCTCCTAGCCAATGCCCACTTCGCACACCCGCCCAGCTCCTCCTCACCACCAGCATTCAACCCCTGAAACATCACTGAGAACTTCAGATGAGTGATCCTGGGGGTCCAGCAAACAGATAGTGGAAAATAAATGTTAGCCACTGCTGCTATTTCTAAAGAAACCTAGACAGCTTTAATTTGGCATACAGGGCCTAGATTTAGGGAGGGAAATTTGTATGTACATGAGCTAAGAGACTCCCTCATCACAAGCAGCCTCATCCTTCTGGGGTTTCTGAAATAGGAGATTTTGTTCTCTCATTCACCAAGGGCTTTGGTAACCACCATAGAACCCAGCCTCAATTTCTTTCTTACATGCTACTTAACAAATCATTTCTAAGCTTGCAAAGGAGGAAATTCAAAGTTTTCAAATGATTTTTTAAAATCAAATCCTGCGAGACTTCAAAGATTCCCCATCCTGATACACCCTTTCTGAAGAAAAAGACACCAGGCTAGATCAACAAGATGTGCCATCCTAGAGTAGCGGCAGGTCCTAGTGGCTCTGTCTTTCTGCATCTGGTGTAGTCAGAGACTTTTAGAAACCTAGACTATTAGAACCAGAAAGGAGCTCAGATCATTTGCCCATCTCTTGAATCATTCAGGGATGGGGAACACCACCATTTGTGGTCATAGACACATACAGTCCTGAGTCACATGACCACATTTCTGGCAAGGATGGACCACATGTGACTATGGTCCCGTAAGATTATAACGCCTTGTTTTCACTGTACTTTTTCTATGTTTAGATGCTCAAGTACATTGCATCATGTTACAACTGCTTTCAGTATTCAGTATGGTCACATGCTGTGCAGATTTGTATCCTGGAAGGAATACACCATGCAGCCTAGGTGTACAGTAAGCTGGACCATCCAGGTAAGCACACTCTGTGACGTTTGACAAGGGTGAAGTCACCTACCAACACATTTCTCAGAACATGTCTTCGTTAGTAAGTGACACAACTGTATTTAAGGATAGGGAAAAAGTTAATAACCTAATTACAGTGATAAGTACATGCCCCCAATTTTTAAAAAGACAGATATTTGTTCTATTTGCCCTCCCATTTACCACTGTCTCTGCCCTTCATCTTGCCATGTAGATTTGAGGTGGCATCTGGTATCCCCTGCCCCTCCAGGAACACACAAGTGTCAGGGGTAGGGGCAGGGCAGTACCAAAGATGAGAAGCATTTGGAAGGAATTATGGTCTCAAGAAGAGGCAGCGACGGAGGCAAGTGGAGAAGCAGGGAGGAATCAGGTCAGGCCTGGTACCTTGTGGGGGAATTAAAGGGACAGACTTGCAAATAGTTCAGGTGAGTGATGCCGGGAGCTGGCTCGAGAGTTGGAGAAATGCAGTAAGTCTCCAGCCCACTCCCGCCCCGGTCCACGTCATGTCCCTCTCCACAAGGGCCCCCACAGAATCACCTCCATCCCAATCTCTAGGCCTCATGCATGTCCTATAGCCTTTTACCTCAGCACCTTGCACCCCTTTTCATGATTAGAATGTGACATCGCATGGTGGTGGTGTCACCACACTTTCATGTAGGAGAATAATAACCAACAGTTTTTTGTGGTAGGCAGAAGAATAGCCCCAAAAGATGATCCATCCTAGTCTCTAAAACCTGTGATTATGTTACCTTATCTGTTACCTTACATGGCAAAACGGGCTTTTCCAATGTGATGGATATGATAAAGTGAAGGTTCTTGAAGTAAGACGATTACCGTGGACTACCTGGGTGGGCCTGATGTGGTTTCAGCATCCTTAAAAGGGAGAAAAGAGGCAGAAGCATTAGCGATGTGAGGATGAAAACAGCATCAAAGAGAGTTGAGAGTCAAATATATCCCTGCTGGCTTTGAAGGGGGCAGCAGGTCCACGAGCCAAGGAACAAGGTGACCTCTAAAATAAAAGAATAGGAATGGAAAAGAATAGGGATGAATTCTCCCCTACAGCCTCCAGGATGGGCACAGCCCTGCCGACACCACCTTGATTTTTATCCAGAAAAATGCGTTTCAGAATTCTGACATCCAGAACCTTAAGGTGACAAATGTGTGTTGCCCTAAGCCATGAAACTTGAGGTAACTTGTTTCAGCAACAATAGGAACCTGATGTCTACTGCACTCTCAACATTTTCCGAGGACTAAACCACAGTTCTAAGTGTTTTGCACATATACAATTGTCTAAGCCTCACCACAACTATGTCCATCCCTCTTTCACAGATGAGACACCTTAGAGAGATTAAATGACTTTCCCAAGGTCCTATAGCTAAGAAATTACCTAAGTAGCCTTTAGGATTGACCACAGAGCTCCAAGGAGTGGACTCTTAACATCACGCTAGAATACCCCTCAATGTAACCTTGAAAAGCTTTAAATAACCACGAGCTGCACTAAGTGCGTGTGTGCACCGAGGACACCAGGCTCCCTCATCCATGTATGTCTTACAGCCTCTGACTGACCAGAGGACAAGGACATTGTGACAAGCAGCTTTGTGTGAGAACATGAATTGTTTGGTCAATTCCAGAGATTTGCAAAATTCTGGCATTGCAGGGATTTATGGGGGGTGCTTGCCACCTGAGAGCTCCCTGGCCGGAGTGCTCCCTGGCCCATGACTGGCTGTTAGGCAGTGAGAACAGAAATGCTGAATGTCCTCTGCCCTGGAGCAGAGCATCCCAGCTGTCCCAGCCTCACTCACAGAGGACCTTCCTCCTGGCTGTAGACAGGGCCCTGCTGACTCACTGCCCACCCACACGAGAACAGAGTAGTGCACCCTCCACTCGGGGTCAGCCATCCCAGGTCTCCCAGCAACTGGATACACCAAAGCAAACTCCATAACCAGGGGCAAGAGGTCTGGGGAGATGAAAAGGAGCAGCCAGCTGAGTTCAGCAGCCTCTCCCTGGCAGGCACTTGGAAGAGGAACACGCACTAGTGAGAAGAGAGTGTCGGAAAGACCAGTAACCAAAATCAAGGCCATTAATGGAGAAATAGGCAACCAGCAATGGTGGTGGCCCTTCTCACATCACCATACAAGTTTCTGATATATGTTTTAAGCATCCACTAGAATCTTTAGTGGATGCAAAGGCGAAACGTGCAGACATTCTGTTTCCAAGAAACTCACAATCTAGTAACAACAGTGCTTTCCTCTATAAATACTAAGATTTACAAAGCTCTTTGACAAACGTTCTCTTAGTTCTTTCCTAATGGAATCCTGGGAACTAGGAGACAGCTGGGACTATTATCATCCTTAATGTGGAGATGAAAATTTACTATGAAGTAGAAAGCTAACAACTGATTCCAACCCACCTGATTCCAGGCCCTTTGACTTTTCCATTATCACAGCTGCCTAAATGACTGTGGGCAAGGCAAAAGGCCGATCAGTGATTTGGGGAGTGAGGAGGTTTGAGTAGAAGAGGCAGACCCACGATATAATGATGATGGCATTAGGCTGAGATGCCCACTAATGAGAATGGGGTTTCTGAGAGGCTGTGCTTTCTTTGGCTCAGGGACTGACTGGGCCAGAATAAGAGACTTTTGTTGCCTGCCAAGTCAGAAAATAAAGTGACTAGCTGCTGTTCTGGAAAATACAGTATGGAATCTAAAAGATTATTATAAGAATCCCAAGCACAAGTCAAGCCTCCTTTGAAATTACATGACACAAAATTTTAGCAGGTTCATCATTATGGTTTTGTGACATTCTCTGAACCCCTTAATGCAGAAAAGGAAGTGATTGGAATTATCTAGGGATTAGGACTAATAAGTGCTCATTGACCCTGGAGCAGAGGCAAACCCATGTCATGGAAGTATCTCCCTGCGGGTCCAGACTGGAGGGGAGACTGAGTGAGGCCCAAATTGGAGGAATTAGAAGCAGGTGGGACTGAGGGGCTGCAGGCAAAGAGTAGAGCTGGGAGCAATGAAAAGAGAGAAAATTAAGCACAACATTGGTAAGAAGAGGAAACTTCAGAGTTCAAGGTCTGGAAGATGAGTAATTATGCCTCTAAGATAAAGCTCACCAGAGGCGATAAAAATCTTCAGTCCAACTAAATGGGGAGGAAACGGTTACTAGAACAGAGCTAAGCAGAACCGTTTGATATGGAAAAAATACATTAGCTATGTATCAAGGCAGATCTGGAAAATCTGTCTCGGCGTTCACTCGGTGGATAAACTTGGGCAAATATCTGGAGCTCTCTGCACCTTTTCCCCATTTGACAAGGTTCATAGCATACCTAGCTCACAAAGCTGTCCTGAGAAACTGAATGATACGAGGTCTCCAGAAGCCAGGATGAATGTTACAGTCATAGATGTAGGTTTGTAAAAAAAAATACATACATGCATATGTACATACATTTTTTTTCTCTGATATTGAAGTTATGTCTCAAATCCCTTTGAAGCTGAAATGCAACCTTGGCCTGTCAGAGAGACCTCATTCCTTCTCCAGTTCACAATCCTTTTGGGTGCTTGGCCAGGTTAAAATCCTCCCCTACTTTGCTCTTCTCCTTCTAAGTTTGGGGGAGAAGGGAAGAGACCTCAGGGAGACAGCCATTTCTAGTCCAAGGCCCAGCAAGCCTCCATTTCAGCTCCTGCTGAAGGGTAGTTACAAGTCCTCTAAGAAAATGGAATCTCACCCCCAGGTGTCCACATGAATGTCCTCTGGCTGCCCAGCCTGGTTGAGACCACCTAGACTGAGAGCCCCCTCCCAGATATCCCCCAAGACACCCTCCCAAGAGCCCAGCTACTGTGACATCATGCACCCCCACCCAGACTCAGTGCTTCTCTGTAAGGCTTGTGATCTCCTTGGGACTTGCCTGGGAAAGTTAAGAAATGACCACCGGCCTGGGTTGCCACTCATAGTGTTAGGTTTCTGCCATCACCGACTGCAGGACTCTCCAGATCCTGCCTCCCCAAGTCACATGCAACATCTAATCCCAGCCCCTCTGCTCACTCTCACGCCAGCTAGTAGGCTGCTGACCTCTCTCTCGTGACATAGGTCAAATCAGGTCACCATGACTTCATCCATTGTCATTTATGATAGAAACTCATGTTCTGAATCTCAAAACTCTCAACCTTTGATGGCTCTGATAAAAATCTATCTTTTCTCTCAAAAGGCACATCAAAAGCTCTTTCGCTCTCAAGACCATTATCTCTACTATCAATTTTGGGAGTCTATTTTTGAATTCAAATCCAAAAGTTTACCTCTTTGTGCCGGAAGAGAAATGAGGATAGAAAACCATCACAACTGCCTGAATGGTGAGGCGGGCTCCAGGCAGAAGGACATTGGGGAAGAAGCCCAGGAATTCTCAGAGAACACCCACTCACAGGGACAGTGGGTGATGAGACAGGGGGGAGTTGGGCCCCGCCAGCCATGATGGCCATGTCCAGGCAGCCTAGACCCTGGGTGGGTGTGGGCTCAGCACAAGATCCACATGTTGTGGAAACTGAAGTGTAAAAAGTAGACCCCAGTTAAGAAAAACAATACAATATTGTAAACACAAAATTAGGAACAGAACCGAGGAAGGGTGTTTCTAAAATGGAGGGGCCTTAATACCTAAGCTTCATTTGCTTCTTGGGAAATCCATCTGTGTATGTGATTTTGGGCAGTCATGGGAGCATCCATTTTTCATCTCTAAAGTGGGATGATAGCACGTTCTTCACAGATGCGTCCTCACATACTCAATACTTCACGGACTCAACGTGGATGGAAAACCATCACAATGTGGGTAATGCCCAGTGTTTGACATAGAGAAAGTACTCAAATGGTGAAAGGTACCATTGCTAACATTAAGGAAATCTAAGGTAGGTTATTTCACTTTAATGCAAGCAAAACATGAAATTGTGTGAGGAAAATGTTAGAAAAGAAAACAAAGCAACAAAGAAAAATTGAGTATCTGAGCACAGAATAGAGGGCCCAAGAATTGAGGAGTGACATCAGTTGGAAATTCCCTCCAGGTTCAATATTAGATCAGAACGATGACTGATGAGTGGATCAAGGAAATCATAAGGCAAGTTTTTCTATCAGCCGTGACTCAGTAACTTGAGCAACAGTTCCCAATCACTTTTTATTCCAGTCACTCACCAGTGATGAATGTGATTTGTTGTCCTGAGAGTTTTGTGTCAAATTAATTTCTAGATCCACAGGAAGCAGCCAGACTGAGATGGTATCACTGAAAGGTATCAGTAAACTGGATTAGAACCAATTACAAGTAAGGAAAATGGGCATACAAGAGCAAGTAGTAGAGGTGGCACAATGGGTAGGAGAGAGCCTAGGAAATTGAAGTAAGACAGAATACTGTTGCCAGAAGCAATGGATCACTCCTATAATCCCAGTGCATTAGGAGGTTGAGGCAGGAGGATTGCTTGAACCCAGGAGTTCAAGACTGCAGTGAGCTATGATTGCATCACTGCACTCCAGCCTTGGCAACAGAGCCTGACTCCAACTCACAACAACAACAAAAAAGGCAGGATATTTTAATATGTCTGCTGATAAGAAAGGAATAAAACAGCCACATACTTCCTACAACTATGACCTGGGCTTTATAAACCCAGGAAGAGATCTTTGTGTGTTTCTTTGACAACATCTTGTAATACCAGAAAGTGCCACCTTCCAGAGATGAGAGAGGGGTTAGGGTAGATTTCTGGCTCTTTTCTATTGCTAACAAATGTCGTCTATGAATAGGTAGAATCTGGAAAGAGCAGTCTTGAGATCTACAAAGAAATGTCATGAAAGTATGACTGCCTAGGGTACCCAGGGGGAGGAAATAAATGTGCAAAAAGTCATAATTTCCCATTAAAACTGGAAATTTGGCCCAGAAATCATGATGTATAAAATTATAATTTCCAATCACCATTTCCTTAACAATATGAAAAGTTAACACTTTTAATATCTTTTTGCAAATTTCTTTTGCATTTAAAACTTCTATCCACACTCATGGTCCCATAAAAGCTGAGTTAACAGCGTACAGGGAACTACCTTTTAAATAACACACCATTATAAACTCCCAGTCATAGCACCAGGAGGACCTAATGCCTCCAGAGAATGTTTTTGTTTGTTTTCTGCTATGGATGAAAAATACAGATAGACACTACTTTTAATACTATATTATGAGGCCGCAGGTAAATGATAATATTAAACGTAGCTACCTATATTTTAGAAAGAACATTGATAAAAATATTGCTTGTTAAGGTTCTTGAATGGCACAAGAAAATAAAATTTCCTTGTATTATTTGCACAGAATGAGAAGCTGTGATTGTTCATGCATCAGTGTCCATTTGTGCCTCTTCCACTACATGCAATGACCTAGAGAGAAAATTTCATGGAAGCAATTAAGTCAGCATATTTTATAAATGTTTTCTCCTAAATACTTATAGAGAGAATCCTATATTCTGTCTGAGAAAAATCATTTTACAACTCTAGCAATTAGCTGATGGAAATGATGTCTTTAGAAAAATATTAAATTATATAAGTTTACTATAGAGATACAAACTTGCATTACAAATATCAGAACATCTCCTCATTTTAGAGCATACTCTACTTATTTGTGCATCTCTTCTTTGAAGAAAAAGAAGATATTAAGATGAACCACAGTTAAACTGATATATACTAAGACAGCAAAACAAATATATAAAAGCAGAAACAATGATTAAATGGAATCACTTCAATTTTCTCTACTCTCTGAATTTACTGTTAGTGCTCCAGGGGTATAGATAACATTTCTTAAACACTTTAAAAGGATTCTTTTTAAAGTCTAAATTTGATTAGGTCAAAATGTAAAACCTCTCTTCATTGTTTTAAAGTGAGTATCAATTTAATAAAAAGAAATTAATCAACTCAAAAAATGCAATTCATCTAAATAATCCAAATTTTCTTGAAAGAAGAGATGGTTTCCAGGGTGTTTTGTTTCAATATATAAGTTGACAAATGAATAACTAAATGTGGTCTATTCATGTGATCGAACACGATAGGGCAATGAAAAGAAATGAAGAGCTGATATATGCCACAACATGGAAGTACCTTGAACACCTTGTGCTGAGTCAAAGAAGCCAGACACGAAAGGCCACATGTTGCATGGCGCTGTTTACACAAAATGTCCAGAACAGGCAAATACACAGAGATAGAAAGTCTCTAATACAGTGGCTGCCTGGAGCTGGGGTGGGGAGGGGACATAGGGAGTGATTGCTAATGGGTATGGTTTCTTTCTTAGGGTGAGAAAGATGTTCTAAAATTAGATCACGGTGATGGTAAATATACTAAAAATCATTGAGCTGTTGTCCTAGACAACACAAGATCAGACATAACCAAGTCCACGCACATTTGCGTCTTTCCACAAGGTTAGACTTTCACTGATGCTATTTCAATCATAAAAGCCATGAGCTACATGAAGTTCCCATGGAAGCAATTCTCTTGGTACTACCTGTTCATTTGGTTGTCAGTAGTCTTAGTACTTAGTACTCATTCACTCAGTAGCCAGAGCCTCAGGGGCGCAGGCTCAAGTCCCTCCACAAGTCAGTCAATATTGCAAACCACACATAGTAGTATACTTAATATATAAAGGTTAAAGATTAAACATTCTCTATAAATCATACTAACACTTAACATCATGAGAAAAGAGACAGGAAAAGGGGTTAATAAACCAGCCAGGGAGAGTGAGCAGGACAAGGAGAGTAACCTGGGCTGATCCAGATGGACGTCAAAGTCTTGTGAGGAAAAGTCTTTGATGTGGTGGAGCCTTCTGTGGCAGATGTCAGGTGCTTATCATAAGTGACAGCAAGAAGATGTCTGTCAAAACGGCCATTTCAAGCTCATGAAGTCCTGTCTTTTTATGACCATGGAGTCCTCTGGTGAGGACTGATAGTTAAGAAGGCGCCTGGCTATCTCCTTATCTGGTTGGTGAGGTCCCTGTTGATGAGGTGAACATCTGGTCCCTGTTACATGTTGCCTTTTGAAATGAATGATAAAGTCTTTTTCTTTTTTTTTTTTTTTTTTTTGAGTTGGAGTCTCGCTCTATTGCCCGGACTGGAGTACAGTGGCACACTCCTGGCCACCCCAGCCTCAACCTGCTGGGCTCCGGCAATCCTTCCTCCTCAGCCTTCCAAGTAGCCGGAACTACAGGTGTGCGCTACCACGCCCAGCTAATTTTTGATTTATTGTAGAGATGAGGTCTCGCCAAGTTATCCAGGCGGGTCCCGAACCCGCGGGCTCAGGCAATCCACTCACCTCAGCCTCCCAAGGTGCAGGATTACAGGCTGAGCCACCAAGCCCGGCTCATAGCACAGCTTTTAACTACTGAAGTATATACTATTTGATGGTGATGAATGAGTACTTGGCAATTCAATAGGCAGTGTAGCTTAGCAGCTCGGAGCACAGACCCATGTTAGACTACCTGGATTCAAATCCCAGCCTTGTCATTTGGGCAACCTGCTAAGCCCTCTGCATCTCAGTTCCCTTCTCTGTAAAACAGAGAGAATAGTAGCACTTACCTCATGAGACTGCTGTGCAGGTTAATAAGGGCATATGTTGAAAGCATTTAGCAACTAGTAGACATTGCGTGAGCAATGGGTGTTGCTGGTTAGTACTTCTGGAGGCTGATAGTACTGGGAATGGGCCGGGATGCTGGAGCCAGGAAACAAGGCAGGCTTACCCTGGGTGGATGGTCCCGATGGCAGGCTGGTCTTCATGTGGAGCAGATCTAAACACCGGAGACTCTGCCGGTCTTGAAGGAACAGAAGGTCCTGGCGAAGAGAGGCAGCAGCCGGGAGGAGCAGCTCCGGTGCCTGGACAGAGGGGGAAGCACAGTCACCTTGGGCAGGGGTGGGGAGGCAAGTTGCAGGAGACAAGCACTCACCTTCCCTGGGAGCAACCCCAGTGTGTGGCTCAGTGCTATGAGGCTGGAGCTCCTTGGGGATGCAGGGTGCAGCTGGTGGATGGATGGTAGCACCATGGGCAGGGGCTTCAACCTGGAGGGGCAAGGAGAAGTCCGAGTTGGGTGGGGCACTGAGAGGAGGGCTCGGGTCCTAGAGGCTCTGGGGGCCCAGAAACTTGGAGGTAGGTTTCAGGACTATGTTGCCAGACCAAGGCTGGTGACCTGAGGGTAAGGGCTGGCAGCCTGGGAACACTGGGGGTTTGGGGCTTGTTTTGGAGGGGGTACAGGAAGTGTCAGTCATTCATCACAGGGGATATGGGAGATGGCTCCAGTCTCACTCTCCAGGGCTGTGCCGCAGCAGGGTGTCCAGCAGAATATGGGGCAGATGCCGGACTTCCTCCTTCAGGCAGCGAAGCAGCTCCTGGATCTGTGGTGCCACGGCCTCAGATGTCGGGACCACCTTTTGTTGAACCAGAGCTAGCACCTGCGGGGAAGGAGAGGGATAGGCGGGGCAGCCTGAGTCCCTCCAGCCCCAGCCCAGCAGATCCAGCCCTGCCCAGACCCCATCCCAACTCCCATCTCACCTCCCCAGGGCTCCGGCATAGGCGGGTCTTGCTGGCTGAGTTTCCCTTGATGAGCAGGCGGACCTGTTCCTGTGTCTCCTCCTGAGGAATCAGGAGACCACCAAGACTAGCTCCTTCCCACCTCCCAACCTCAGTTCACCCCTTTGCACAGGTCCTGGTCCTGCTTCTTGGGAGTCTCATCCTGGGCCCCTCCCCCAAGGAGGCCTAGTTCTTGATGGCAAGGTTCGAAGCCTCCACTTTGGCCCTCCACCAAACTTCTCCCCAGGCCCAGCCTCTCACCACCAGCAGGCGCCAGTGCAGGATCCGCTGCTGTTTGGCCTGTAGCTCCCTCAGCAGGAGCTGCCGATGCCCAGCTGCCTCCTCCAGTTCCTGGCTCTGGGCACGCAGGGCCTTAAGCTCCGCCCACAGGCCAGAGATCCGAAGCCCCAGTATCAACACCTGCCTGGGGGACAAGCAGAAAAGAGCAGAGGATAGGAGGGTGACTGAGACTCACACTTGGAGAGGGTGACGATATTTGCAGGGATGCACAAGGGATCACAAACCAGGGAGAAAAACTGAGCAAAGAGAGGAAGAGATGAAAGCCACAGGAGTAGAAAAAGCCAACTATCCCGAGACACCTGGGAGAGAAATGGCCAAGTAGCCTCTGGCAAAAGAGCCCTCTCACCTCTTATTGGATCCCAGGGCACGTCTCTCCACTTCCTCCACTAAGCCCTGGAGGTGCTGTGTCAGGGCTTGACGCTCCTTCAGGAGGGCACCCCGCTGGGTGACCAGTGCACCTACAGTCTGCCAACCCTCCTGGAGTTGGGTACAAAGTCAGGATAAGCATGGTCCATGGGGCTGAGGCAATTGAGTGGGTCTTGGGAAAGGAGGAGGGCAGAGTTTTGAGGGGTTACCTGGATGAGATGTACCATGGATGGCAGGGTCTGGCCAGAGTCTGACCGCTCCGGTGCCTGGTGCCTAGGGTGGGGGCAGTTGCTGAGCGAGCTGCCCTGTGTCTTTGCCTTGGTACTTGAATAGCCACTATCAGTCCACCCACACCATTGGGCACTGGGTTTCAGTTTGCCCCCCATCAGCAAGTGGCTGTGCCTAGTCTTGACCTTGTCCCAGCTTACACAGCCTGCCCCACCCTAACTGTAGGAACAATCCATGCCACACCTGGATATCTCCATATCTCTGAGCCCATCCCCACTACACAGGGATCGAATCTCTGCCTCCCGCTCTGCAGCCAGATGCTCCAAGGCAGCCAGGATGTGGCCTGGGGGATGGTTTGTCAGCAGTGTCTGGAAGGGAGAGGGGTGAAGTCAGGTGGGAGGGGCAGGACTGCAAGCTGGGATCCCATGGGAATGAGTTGGGATCAAGAGTTAGGTTCTGGCACCCTGAGTTTTGATCATGGGGCTGAAGGGTGTGACCTTCCCTGAGAACCCAGCCCTCTCACCTCCACGGAGCTAAGCCACTGTTGATAAGAAGTTCCAAAATGGTCATCATGAGGGGTTCTATGGGGTTGGGTAAGAGAATGTTATAAGACACCTCAATTATTCCCACCACCCTATAAGGTAAGGGCTGTCATTGTCCCTATGCCTGCTAGATGTGAGTTCTCCAATTATACCAACTTGCTGGTCTTGGGGCCTCTACAGGTGTTTACCTGGGATATTCTCTCCATCCTTTACCCTAGCTAAGGCTTCCCACCAGAGAACCACCCCCCACCCCCCCTGCCTTCTTAGCTGGATGCTCAGAGCCTCTCAGGCTTCTCCATCCCCAAATGGCCCTAACCACCCAGTTGTCACTATCTGCGATGGGTCTGTCTCCGTCTCTTCTCAGCCTAGAAGCCCTGTCAAGGCAGGCCCTGGGGTTGACATGGCCCAGAAGCTTCGTGTCTGAGGAACTGATAAACAAGTGACCAACCCTAAAGCCCAGGTTCTCTGTGGGGTCTCTGGGGGCTGGGGCCACTCACGGGAGTCTGCCCCTCTTGGCCTGGGGAATCAGGAGGTTCTGCAGGAACTGGGCCCGGAGGGTACAGGCTGCTCGGACATCGCACTAGGGAGAAGAGCATGGGGCATGAGGGGTTCCCAGGCATCTGCCTGACCCTAGACTCTCCACCCCTTCCCCTACGGCCCAGGACTCTTACCAGGATCACGGGCTCCAGGCCCAGGGCTGCTGATGTCAGGGGTCCAAAGGTCACATCCACTTTGGCCTTCCTGGAGGGAGAAGTGCAGAGGGGGGTCAGGAGGACAGGAGTCCCTGGAGGGAGGGAACTGGGAGAACAGATGTCTGTGCTGCATCCCCTCTCACTGCCAGCAAGGTCGGTCACAGGAACAGCTGCGCCTGGATCCCAGGGACCACCTCCAAGATCAGGCCATTCCCAGCTGGACCACTGCATTAGCCTCCCCAGTGGTCTCCCTGCTTTCGCCCCCTGTGGTCTGTTTTCCACTTAGTAGTCAACGATCCTATTAAAACTAAGGAAGGTCATGTCCCTGCTCAAAACTCTCCAAAACAATGCTTTCCCATCACATGCAGATTAATGACAGTGGTTAATAGACACTCTTCTAAGCACTTCACGTAATTTAACTCACCTAATTCTCATACCTACCTTATTAAGTTGCTTTTAATATTATCCCTATTCCACAGATCTTAGAAACTGAGGCACAAGGTCACACAGTTGTAAGTGGCCAAGCCAGGGCATGAACCCAGTCTCCCAGAATTCCAGCACCTCCATGGTGCTCTGTCCACCTCTCCAACCTCACCCCCTCAGGTTCTCCCTCTTGCTTGTGAAGTTTGTGCTGACCTGGCCTCCTGGTGATTCTCCCCTCATGCCAAGCCCTGGGCCTCTGCTCTCGCTATTCCCTCTCCACGGAAATTCCTCTCCTAACTTGATTGTTTCCTCCTCAGAGGACTTCCCTGACCACCCTAGCTAAAGTAGTATCCCTCTTTCTATCATTGTTACCTTTTCTCCCTAGCACTCATCTATACCAGAAAATTATACGGTTTGTTTGTTTCCTAGTTTACATGTCTTCTCTGCATTAGAGTGTAAATTCCAGGAGGGCAGGGTCTTGTCCTTTGTTTACTATTATTTCCCCAGAGCTGGTGTTCTAGATATACAGTTGGCACCATTCCAGGCACTAAAAATATAGGTGACTGAGATGACAAAACCCCTGGCCTCAAGGATCTTACAACCTAAGGGTGGGAGCTCGGAATTTTGGAACCCCAGAAAGGATCAGGGGAGATCACTGGAGTCCTAAGGAGATTATCTGGCCACCCAGCCTGGTGAAGACTGGTCCCTGAGGCTCACCTCTCTATCTCCTGCAGGTGCCTAAGCTGATTCTGCAGCCACTGTGTGGGACCTTGAAGTTCATGGTGCTGTCTTCGCATGGCCCTAGCTTGACCCTGGAGGAGGAGAGCTCGACGCTGGGTGTCTCGCATGCTCTGCAGTGCCTGCTCCATGGCCACGTCTGCGGGATAATAGGGGTGGCCATCAGCACCTTCCCCACCCTACATTCCGCTACCATTCTTCCCGGCCCCACAGGTCACCCTGAGCCTCAGTCTCTCGCTCCATCAGCTCCAGGCTCTGATCTAGCTCTTGGATCTCTGCTCGCAGGCGGGTCACAGTGGCTTCCAGCTCCAACTTCCGACGGACCTGGTAGGATGAGGTACAGGGTCAGATGAACAGTCTGATCAGGTCTCAGCCTGACCTGATTGCCTTTTAAGGGGCACTAGGCTCCTTACCTGCCCAGAGACTAGCAGAGGGTTTTTTCTTTTCTTTTCTTTTTTTAAAATAATGTTTAGTTTTATTTTCAACATAGGGTCACAATCAAACTTTGAAGTAATTGGTTCTCGTTTTAGGTATATCCAGTTTAACTGGCATTTCTTTTCCCTTGGTATTTAATTCTTGGATAAATTCTTTCTATCAGCTGTGCCAAAATGAATAACACATTTGAATGTATGCTACTATGTTACAGTGACCACAGTGGTAAGTTACTAGAAGTTAAGCATTTGCTCACGTCTTCCAGGCCTAAGAAATGGTGGTGTTTCTTTTCTCTGTTTTCCTTTTGGTTTATCTTGGATATTCGCAGAGGGTTTTTTCTAAGCAGTCTCTGTGTCTGACACAGAAGCACTAAGGTACTATCTTGGTTTTCACCTACCTCTTGGAATTGCCTCACCCACCCTTCCAGTCTGTTTCCTGTCTGCGCTGGTGATACCCACATCTTTGTCCCAGTCCCAGTCTCTTCCCTGAGTTCCACAACTAGTCTCACTAGCCTCAGCATCTCTCCTAAACCTGTCCCCTCCCCCATATCTCCACAACAGCTTTGATGTCCCATATCCATGACCCCTCTACTCCTAGCTCATGTCTCTCTTCCCCTGGACTGTAAGACCTGTGAGTGTAGGGATCACTGTTTTATGACAGTGTTCCCAGTATCACTCAGCCCCTGGGTGGGCTTAGAGCAGAAGATCTGCAAGTCCTTTACTGGATGCAAGAGAATCTTGTAGTAGACGCATCTTACCTCTGGACTGTCCTGGTGGCCGTACCTGAGGAAATGAGGCCAGAGTGAGGGGATGATTGGGGCAGAAAGTGTGAGGCTGTGGGTGGGGATAGGGCTAGATGGGACTGGGGAAGACAGAACAAATAACTTTGAGAAACAGTTACCAGAGTAAGTTTCCCCGGATCTTCTTGACAGTCCTAGAGTGGAGAGATAGGAGGAAGGGGGGTTACTAGGACTGGCCTGTGCCCCCTCCCCTGTCCCAGTGCAACTTACCTCTGACTGTGCACATGTTGCAAGACGTAGGTCCAGATGTCAGCACCCTGGCCCAGACACAGCCTGTGGGGAGAATGTGAAAGGGTATACTTGGGGCACCACATAGGGTGGTGGATCCCCATTCTCAGGGTGATGGTGGTAGGGAGTCTTCACTAGAGAGTTCTCACCTCTGGAGGAGGGAAGGCCCATACTTTTGGCAGTAAGATAGTTCCTCTTGGGGAGTTTTTAGTTACTGAGAGAGTGGTCTTCTCACTAAATATGGGGGTATTCTCATTTTCTGGTAGTGTGCTCCCTGTCTCCAGCCACTTCAGAGTAGGGGTAGAAGTGGGATGTTCGGCCAGGAGGTGCTCTCTTGTGACCAAATATGGGTCATCACTTCTACAAATCCAGGGGAGTGGACATGCTAACTCCCGAGTGTCCTCGGGTATAAATGGGGGTGGTGAGCCGCTGCAAAGACAATGTTACTCTGGAGATCCTATTTCCACATGGGTGCCAGGAATCTCACTCTGGGTGGCTTCACAGGGTGGGGGGTCACCATCAGGACGTCCTCACTCAAATCCAGGATCCTCTTCCTGAACACAGGGCTCCCCACGGTGGGGAGCCCTCAGTAACCCGGGTCATTCTCAATGGGGAACGGGAGGTCCAGTCCGCAAGGAAGGGTGGGGTTCTCACTCCCAGAGACGATCTCCAGGTCAGGGAGTCCTCACTCCCGGAGAGAACCTCACCTGCGCAGCGTGAATTCCGAGGCCCTTGCCGCTACGGGCACCCCCATCTCTTCCGCCGCCCAGCAACCCAGTCGCCGTGCCTCCTGCCCCAGTTCCATGACTGCAGCACCGCGGCGGGAGCCGCCTCCCGCCCTTCTTCGAGTGCGGCGCCCTCCTCTGACGTCACCAGCGCGCCAGCAGTGACGTCACCGGTTGCCAGGCAGACGGCCGGACCCGCCGCGGCATAGTCTTGGGGCAGTCCTGCGGGGCCTTGCAGCTCTCTCTGCCGGGTTGGGTCTCACGGAGTGAAAAGAAAGGGCATGGAGAGACGGTGGCGCCTGCTCGTTGTTGCGCTCGCCACCCGCTGTCCCGGAAGAGGCAAAAAGTCCTCCCTTTCTCTTGTTAACAAAATGGGACTTTCATCCTGGGAGGACAAGAACCAGGCGAGGAGATGTCGTACTTACTGCTCTGATTACGGAAAGAGGGTATCCCATGTCTGGGGGAAGGGTACCGGGCAGATAGCACGACCCTAATGTCTCCCTGGCATCCACTACCGCTCCCGGCTCTTCTTTCTTTTATACACTTTGTGAACTGGTATACTTTTGTTACTTTTTTAGTTCATTACCGGCATGTTAGTGAGCTTGGCGCAAGCATAAAATACATTTTTTCTGAGAAACTGTTTTTAACCTACTGGTTATTTACATGGATGATGTGGCTGTATATTAATATGTTTAATGGCTGAGTGTGGTGGCTCATGCCTGTAATCCCAGTACTTTGGAAGGCCAAGGCAGGAGGATTAGCCTAAGAGTTCAAGACCAGCCTGGGCAGCATAGCAAGACCCTTCTCAAATTAAAAAAAAAAAAAAAAGTTTAATGGGCAGATTATGGTCATGGTGAACGCTTGTCATTTTTGGGTGGCGTAGCATTTGAGCCCTATCCCTATGTGTAAGAGGTCTTTACCTCCCAAGGTAAAGCCCTCCTCACACTCTCAAGGAAGATGGAAATTATATGCTCTCCCTAGTAGCCAGGACTCCAGCACAGCCTATCTGTTCTAACCTAATTTTTCCTACATCTGATTTATTCTTATCTTTTTTATAATTGCACATATTTTATAAAAATATTGTCAGACATCTCCTAAATTACCAAAAACACAATTGCAGACCAGAAAACACTAAAGACTGAGTCATGAAGACTGATAAAAAAAAGTAATGACCACTTCCACTTCTGGCTAAAATGAATAGGGACTAGATTAAATCGATACAATTTAGAAATAGAACAAAATGTATGAAACAATAGGCTTGAAGATGTTAGATATCAAGCAATGAAAGACAATCATCCCTGAAAGAAGGAAAACAAGGTGAGTCCTAAGATTACTCTAACTTACTGCCTGGAACTTACTCTAACTTAAAGCCCTAGTGCAAGGAGGGGGAACCCAGGTGGAGCCCATAGTCTCTCCAAGTTGAAACAGTGGAGCTAGGAGTGCAGAGAAACCAAGGCAGCTAGAGTTCACAGGGCAGGATCCTGGAGAGGAGAGAACAGAATATGCAGAAAACTCCAGAGATTTGCAAAGGGTCCCACTCAAGTAGTCATTGATATACTGATAAATATATGTGGGTGAGGAAACTACCTGAGGGTGGAAAATGAGCCATCTGAAAGTATTGGAGGGAACAATCTTAAGAGACCAAAGAAAGCAGATGGTCCCACCAGCAAAACTGGAAAATCTCTTACTTCAGTGGGCATTGGGTAGAGAGTCTTGCCTCAATAACAGGGAAAGATTAGCCTTAGACTAATCAGAGGATGCTGACTAACAAAGCTTAAAAGCAGGACTCAAAAGGATCAACCTATTAATTAGCTGCATTACAGAACAAAGTTCAATAATATTTATAGAAATACAAAAAAAAAAAAAATCCAGAACCCAACAATGTAAAATTAGCAATATATGGCATCAATAAACAATTATAAGACATGTAAAGAGGCAGGAAAATATGGCTCATAATAATGAGAAAAATCAGTAAATTAAAACTGATCCTACTTTGGAAGCAAAGATATTAAAATAGCTATTATATCATCAACAAGGATACCTGCATAATCAA
>CAUYQG010297100.1:0-24457 GCA_963574415.1 Tarsius wallacei
ACTACGCAGCCATAAGAAAGAACGAAATCATGAATTTCACAGCAACCTGGTTGGAACTAGAGTCCATAATACTGAGTGACCTCTCACAAAAACAAAAAACTAAGTATCACATGTTCTCACTCATATAGTAGACCTTGATCACCCAACGTACTACCACAAGAAAATGACTGACAGTGGTGGGAACCTATGGGGGGAGGGCGATGGGATTAATGATGATAAATATCTTTCTTGGGATGGGGAGACACCTCTTATCATCAAGGGTGCCTGAACGAAGCAATTTTGTATACCTAACCCCTAACTGTACCCCATAATACCATAATAAAAAAAATTTAAAAAAAAAAAATGAAAATCATGATTTCTAGTCTTGGAGTCTAGAAAATTTTCTGAACAAAGTTTTACACTAGAAAAAATAGAAAGAAAAAATATAATAAAAAAGAAGGTTCATGGGCAAGTAAATATAATAGAATTTAGTAATGTTAGGAATTTTTGAAGATGTATCATGAAGAATTGCATTTAAGCTTTTCTTTGTGCTAAGGATAAATTAGCCAAATAAGCCAAGTAATGGGTAAGTGACCCAAGAGGAGGTGTTTAGAAAGCTTAAAACACGATATGGGCAAATGTTCACTCTACCCCGCCTCCTCAAAGTCTTTAGATAGAAGCATATTGAGAAAACTGAAACAGATTAAAGAAGATTTAGAACAAAATGACACACAACATACACACAGAAAAACAGGATAAAAACAGAATTATGGAAGGATTAAGTTAGCTATAGGAAAGGTGTATTTGTTTGTATGTGTGTGTGCACATGCTCACGTGCTGGGTGATGATTATAAAGAATTCTAAAAAGTTTGTTATTGTGATTTAATTTAGATTATGTGTTGAGAAGAAGGAGTGATTAGGAGATAGGGAGTGGAATAAAGGTAAGTAGCAATATTTAAATATCTGAATGTGTTATTGTAAGTCAATAAAGAGAGGGGTGTCTCTAAAAACTGGCAAGCCAAATGCTTTCGATTAAATGGATTAACACTGACAAACCCAAAGAAAATACAGATTTGGACTTAAGAGTTCATCTGGGTATAACCTCGGATCAGAGTTATTTTAAGAAGGTTGAGCTAATTTAATTCCATTAGCATGAATGTGATCATTGGCAGATTAGTCTGGAAGTGTCTTAAATAATGGATTCAAGGGAAAAGAAACTTAATTTAAGGAAAAAAGTATGCAATAATTCAGATATGAGTCATCCTTATACATACCAGGACAATCGCAAAGTTCAAGTAGACTCAGATATTTTCATTTCTTATTTAATCCAGTTCATCAGTCCAAATGTCCTGTAAGTATTCAAGAATAATATTAGAAAATAATCTCTCAGCACTATAAACTGGTGACCAGTCAAGACCACTATTAAATTCAGTTTTTCTTTATTTTGCATTTTTTTTACATTTCCCTTTTATTCCTCATTGTGATTATTCAAAGCTTGTATTGTTTTGGGGTCATTCAGTCCTGCAGGCAAAAATTCAGTTCAATTATTTTGCTTTCTGTTGTTGAAATTACCTTTTTTCAGTAATGATGATTTTCTGAGATGTGAAACACCCCAGATGCTGCAATGATGAACATCATTTAAATACCTGAATAAACAAACTTATCCAAGGGCTATCAATTTTTCTTTTTGAAGCTGCCTGAAACGTTTCTTTATGCATCATCTTTGTTAACAACTTCATCATGTTTCTAATTAATGTGTCCCCTTCTAGGCCAAAAAGTGTGCTAAGTATTTTTGTGATTAGACAAGGAGAAAAAAGAAAATTGTTCTTCATCTTCCTCTTTTTGCTAGAGGACAAGAAAAAATGTCTGGAATAGCCACCATGCCCCACCTGTCTCTTGTGCCTGGCACTCCAGGTGTTCCCCATCATTTGTAGAGTTTCCTTCTTGGCACCCAGCTCAATGCCTGGCACATAGGCAGGCCTTCAACAATATTGTGTTTTACTATTCTATTTATTTGACTCACAAATCTTCTGGAACACTAATAGTGTTCCCTAGAAACTAACCTCCTTCCCCCATAGCTTGGGTCCTTGTATTAACCATGTTTCTCACTTCTTTAACTTAATGCTTTAACATATGCCAAGAATGCACACTTGAGACACCTTGTGCTCTAGACAGCCTAGTAATGTGTCTGAATCACCTTGCCTGGGCATACTGACCACTTGGTCACCTTGCTTCTTTGAGAGTATTCCTTCAGAGGGCATGCTTTCCCTTTCCCTGCTTGATACCAACGCAGGTTCTTCCTTGGGTACTTCCACCTCTTTGGCTGGAGTGTCCCTTCCTCTAGTTACCTGTAACCAATTATCTTTTCAGTGACCGTCATGTCATGATGGCCTTACTGTACTCAGATTTTCTGTTAATGCACTATATTTTAAAACAGTTCCATATTTACTTTCTTTTATTTTTTTTTACTCCATTATGTCTCTTCAGTTTCATGTAAACCCTTCCTAGGTAGTTTTTGTTTCTGTCTGCACCCATGGCTTTTGACCAAATTTTCTAATTTATCCTGGGTTCATGACTTTGACATATTGGTGAGATGGCCCACTCAGTCCTAATGTCCTCACCATTAGATTCAATATCCAACTACCTATTAAATATATCCCTTCAATGGTCTGTAGGCAATTCAGTTAATATGTCCTTGGATGAACTCAAAATTTCACTTGAACTCCTCTCTCAGTGATTTGTATCTTAGATTATGATACTTTCACACACACCACAAGAGTGACAGTCATCTGAATATGTTCATTCCACCAATATGCCATTATCCTAGTTCAGTCCTATCGTGTTTCATTTAGACTATAACAATGGACTTCCAAATGGAATTTGTTGTCATTATCAAATTATTTTTCACACTGCCTGCTAATTGTTGGAACTTGAATGCAACCATGACTTTTAGGATAAATCCCCAAGTCTGTAACTAGACATTTAAGGCCCTCCATGATCTATCCAATTATTGCTTACCTCACAGTCTTATCTACCATTTTTCCCTGTCTTTACTTTTCTTTTTTCAGTAGAAATATTGAATTGTTTGTGACTTTCTCTATCAAGGTGACTGAGTTTTGTACTTCATGCTTTTGTGATCTTATTTCATCTGTCTGTTACTTCCTCCTGATTATTCTCCTAGATATATTCTACTCATTCATTAAGATTATATTTAGCTATCTTCTCCTCTAGGAATGTCTTCCCTGAGCCCCCGTGAACTTATGTTGGTCTTTTGTGTTTTATGATACCTGTGCCTTTAAAATCCCTTGTGCAATTGACACATTGTTTTGAACATATTTCTAAAGCTTCTTACTTGTACAACACACACATTACTAAACAATAGGTCATATTTTTGCATTTCTAGTGCCTATAACAAGACCTGAAATGATATAGCTGCATACTATTGTTTCAAGTTAACTATAATCTGCTAACTGTATATACCTGCTAGAGGGCAGATGGACCCTCAATTGCATGATCTGTTAGTACAAAAAAGATTAGAAGACAATCTCCATTAAAAAATTTACTCTTAGTGGCCCATCAGATTCACAAAAGCAGAAGCAAACATACATTCAGAATTATATAAACCTTCAAGCAATTGACAAAGATAAAATATTGATGAAGAATACTTGTAGCATAAATAGTTTGCAGGTTTCATTTTACATTTATCCTTATCCTACCAATTTCACTCACTTGGTAACTTTTTAAAAGTAGGTTCCTTTGTTCTTGTCTCTTCACCTTTTGTCTTTAGATTCTGCTTGTCGGCAGTTTTTCCTTTTCAAGAAACTTGCCCGTGTCAGGTCTTTCTGCCTTGAACTTCTTTGTTCCTTCTCTTCTTGCTAATAAATTTTGTTTTTAAAATTTAAAAATGAAACAAAGAATTTGCTTGTCTTCATGATTAGTTTAGAAACTAGTAACTGATATCTGGTAAATGGTTATTTCATTTGGAATGAATCTTAAGTTTCAGGTTTATCTCTTCCAATCTATTGGCTTTGCAGCTGTAAGAACCTCATATTTTCTTCCCTGACTCAGCAATTATCAAAACCTGAGCCTTCTTCCAGATTCAGAGATATCAATATTAGGGAATTGTGGTCTTAAGCATCAATTCATTAAATAATACATATGAGTTTTCCAACATTATGGCATCAAATTAAAAATCAGTGTTCCTCTTTTATACTGATTTCATTTGCCTTGGACATGTCTCTTATCAAAGGTTTAAACAGCCATATGAATTACTTAGAGGACTTATCATTTTCACCTTTTTCCACAAAGCAATGCAGTTTCGGTGGCATTTTTAGAAAGAGAAACACAGGGAATTATTCATGTTAGTTTCTGTTACTGTGTAGTTGAAATATACCACACTATTATGCCCAGTGTTGGTTGAGTTTGAAAAGAAAGCAAGAGATAGGCATGGGAGGAGAATATCATTTGTCCACAAGCAAATACGTAACCCCTTCTCCCTCTTTGTTCTTATGCAGGCTGTACAGTTTACTTGTAATCCTTTAAATGTATATATTATTGTTGTTATTTTAAAAGTTACTTTTTAATTTTGTATATATTTTTATTGTGACAAGAACAATTAATATGAGATCTAGCCTTGACAAATTTTAAGTGCACAATACAGTGTTTTTAATTATAGGCACAACATTGCACAGTAGATCTTTAGAATTTATTCATCTTGCCTAACTGAATTATTCGCCCTACGATCGGCAACTCTCATTCCCCACTCTGCTTAGCCCCTACCACCACCAACCATTCTACTCATGGTTTCTATGAGTTGACTAATTTAGACACCATTTAAATGGAATCATGCAGTGTTTGTCCTCCTGTGACTGGTTTATTTCCTTTAGCATAGTGTCCTCCAGATTCATCCATATTGTCACAATTTTCAGAATTTTCTTCTTTTTGTAGGCTCAATAATATTGCACTGTGTTTATATACCACATTTTCTTTATTCATTCATTCTGTCAATGGACATTTATGCCATTCTCATATCTTGGTTATTATGAATAATGCTGCAATATACATTGGAATGCAGCTATTTATCCAAGATCTTCATTTTAATTCTATTGGCTAGATACCTAAGAAGTGGGTTTGGTGGATCACATGGCAATTCTATTTTTAATTAGTGAAGAAATATTCATACTGTTTTCCATAGCAGCTGCACCATTTTACGTTCTGAACAACATTGCACAAAGGTTTCAATTTCTCCATATTTTTTATCAATATTTACCTTTTTTAAAATTATTTCATATTATATTTATTAACTATAACATCACTTTGTACCCTTCAAATTTATACAATTATAAACTGTCGATTTACAATAAGAATTTTTAGAAAACCTGGGGTTCAGAAAAGTTAACTGACTTTCCCACAGTCTCTAAACACTCTACAGGAAACCATCATTTCAAATTAGTGTCCTCAAGTTCAAATCTTTGCAAAACATGAATATGTGTAATATAATATACCACTTCACAGAAATGCCATACCTTACAACAGTGGACTTGCTTTCTTCTTCCTGGCTTCTGTGCTGTTGTTTTCATACCTTTTACTTCAACTGAATACCACATGTTCACAATCATAAGCAGACCCTGAACAATTATCATAATACTATAAGAAGGGGATTGACAGTAGTGGGAAAGAGCCAGAGGAGTGAACGAGAGGGGCACACTTCATCAATAAGGGCACCTGATCTCAAACCAGGTAATGTGGGGACCAAAGTGAGACCCAAACATTACCTGTTCAGTGACCATTCGTATGCCTAGCCCTCAATTGTACCCCACATCTTTAAAATAAAAATAAATAAATAAATAAATAAACCCAAACAGATAAAAATGTTTTACAGGGTTTATAACACATTGAAGTAAAATGTATCAATATTTATCTTTATTTTTATTTGAATAACCACTCTGACAAGTATTAGGAAATGTCTTTGTGATTCTGATTTGCATTTCCCTAATTATTAGTGATATTGAGCATATTTTCATATTCTTGATGGTTATTTGTATGTCTTATGTGCAGAAATGTCTATTCAAGTCCCTTGTCCATTTTGTAATCAAGTTTTTTTTAATTTATTTTTATTGAATTATACAAGATCAAACAGTAACCCTTTGTCAGATGAGTGGTATGTAAAAATTTTTCTCAGTCTGTAGTTTGCCTTTTTACTCTGTTGATTGTTTCCTTTGCTGTGCAGAAGTGTTTTAGTCTCATGTAGTCCCAAAGTTATATTTTGCTGTGCTTTTGATGTCATATTCAAGAATTTATTATCAAGATCAATATCATAAAGATTTTCCTCTGTGTTTTCTTCTGGGAATTGTATAGTTTCAGATCTTAAAATTGAGTCTATAATTCCTTTTGAGTTGATTTTTGTGTATGGTATAAGATAAGAGTCCACTTATATTACTTTGCATCCAGGTGTCCAATTTTTTCTACAGCATTTGTCAAAGAGACCATCCTTTTCCCTCTTGTTCTTTTAGCACGTTTTTCAAGATTAGTTATCCATGTAAGTGTGTGTGGATTTATTTCTGGACTCTATTCTGTTCCATTAGTTTATATGTCAAGAGTGATATAACACACATAAAGCAATTAATATGGCATACCATATTAACAGAATAAAAGAAAACATCACATGTTCATCTCAATAAATGCAGAAAAAACATCTGACAAAATTCAACACACTTTCATGATAAAAACTTTAAACAAACTAGCTTAAAATGAATTTACTCAACATAATAAAACACATATAAAAAGCTCTCAGCTAACATCATACTCAAAGTTGAAAAGCTAAAACTTTTTTTTAAAGGTCAGGAGGAAGGCAAGAATGGCAATTCTTGCCACTTCTATTCAGCATATTACTGGAAGATCCAGCCAGAGAAATTAGACAAGAGAAAGAAATTAAAGAGGCACATTGATTAGAAAATAAGTATAATTATCTTTTTGTAGGTGACATGATCTTACATGTAGAAAGCCCTAAATATTCCATTCAACAAAAACTGTTTGAACTAACAAACTAGTTCAGTAAATCATAGGTTACAACATAAATATATAAATATTAGTAGAGCTTTTATACACTAACAATGAACTATCTAGTGAGAAAACAATTCCATTTACAATAGTGTCAAAAAAAATACTTAAGAATAAACTTGACCAAGTAAGTAAAAGGCTTGAACACTAAAAACTATAAAACATTAGTGAAAAAGTCCTTTAAAAAAACACAAATAAATTGAAAGACATCTGTGTTCAGAGTTAGAAGATTTAATGTCGTTAAAACGTCTATACTACCCAAAATGATCTACAGATTTAATGTAATTTCTATCAAAACTTCAATGCCATATTTTACAGAAATAGAAAACGCAATCCCAAAATTTGTATGAAGCCACATAGACCCTGAATAGCCAAAGAAATCTTGAGCAAGAACAAAGCTATAGGCATCACACTGATTTCAAAACATGACAAAGCTATAATAATTAAAACCTTGCGGTATAAAGTACACATAACATAAAACTTACCATCTTACCTATTTTTAAGAATTCAGTTCACTGGCATTAAATACATTAACATTATTTGACTACCATCACCACTATCCATCAATAGAACACTTCATCTAGTAAAACTCAGTACTTTTTAAACAATAGTTACCCATTCCTCCCACCTCCCATCTTCTGGCAGCCACGATTCTACTTTCCATCTCTGTGAATTTGACTATTCTAGGTATCTCGTTTAAGTAGAATCATAAAATTTATTTTACTTAGCAACATTTCCTCAAGATTCCTTCATGTGGTAGCATATGTAAGGATCGTCTTCCCTTTATAAGGCAGAAGAATAGTCCATAATATCTATACACCACATTTTTAAAATTTTTTTTCATCTGTTGATGGACACTTGCATTGCTTCCACCTGTTGTTTATTGCAAATAATAGTGTCATAAACATGCATGTACTTGATTATAATTTTCTGACTCATATAGTCATACATTATTAAAATTGAAGAAATGTGTTACTAAAATCACTCCACAAATAAAAATCATTACAAATTATTTTGACACTTGAATTATTTAAGAAATATCAGATTAATGGAAACTTGAATTAGAGATGAAATGAAAGAGTATTAGGTAGATGCTTAGGAAAGGAGCATCATAGCATATGGAAAAGCAAAGGAAAAATTTTGGAAGCATATTAAAGAGCAACAAGCAATCCAGTGTAAATGGAGCAGAATAAGTAAGGGAGAAGGATAGGAAGTGGGTCCAAAAAGTGACCTTAGGCCATATTTTGGGTTTCATTTATTTAAGTGTGGTAGAAAGTTATTTCATGGTTTTGAGCAGAGGAATTCACAGCTTGGTTTACTTTATTTAAAAAAAAAAATATCTGACTATCATGCGAATAATAGATTGGAAGAGGGTAGGGAGACAAGAATACAAGAGACAGACCAAACCATTGCAGAAATTCAGGCATAAGGTGATAACAGCCTTGACTAAACTGGCAATGACATAGTTGTTGAGAATGAAAGGATTTGAAATATAGCATTTTGAAAGTGTAGCTGACAACTCTTGCGGATGGATTAGAAGTGAGATAGGAAGGAAAAAAAAGAATCAAGGATGACTCCAAAGTTTTCTGTAAGATTTTAGTCCTCAGTATCTGGGTAGATGGAATCACCTTTACAGTGATGTGACAGATTGTGAGAGTTGTAATTTGTGTAGGTGAATCTGGAGTTTTATATTGGACATATTAAGTTTGAGATGCATGTTCTTGTTCCATGCGGGGATTTCCAGTAGGCAATCGAGTAAGTGAGTATGGATTAAGAGGAGAATCCCAGGCTGGAGAAATCAATCTGTGAGTCATCAATATACTTGTCATTTCTTAAAGAGAGAAAACTGAGAATCATGAAGAAAATTAATAAATATAGAAATAAAATAAATCTGGGCCCAGGCTTACTTAAATATTTAGAGATTGGAAACAAAGAATATAATTATTGCATAGAGAATGAAAAGTGGCCAGTGAGGTAGAAGAGAAAACAGAAGGATGAAGTGCTCAAGATGCAGTGATAAGAATTTTCCATGACAAAAGGAGATTGACCTTTAGAGGAGACTTGAGAATGATTAGTGGATTTACAAACATGGGGATTACTGCAATGAGAGTAATGTTTGGTTGAGTAAGAATGAAAAGGATGAACTCTGAGTTCAAGAAAAATAGTTGTTAAAGAGGTAGAGGATAATACGCTCAAGAAATTTTACTAGAAAAGGCTATAGTAACTGAAGGGCTTATGATCATAGAAGTTTTAGTATGTTTGTTTTATGAACTAGAGTGTAGTGCATTATGTCCAGAGAAGTTTGATCTAATAGAGAAGAAAGTACTGATGATGCAAGAAAAAGAAAGTATAACTGCAGTTGCCACATCTAGGAATGGAAAAGAGGGATAGAATTCAGTATAAAGGTGAAAAAGGTAAACTTAAATAAAAACAAAAATATTATATCTGTGGTAACAGATGAAAAGCAAAACATAAGGTACAAAGAGAGAGATATTGGTAGAATTTTAGTAAGAAAATACATAAATTATCTTTTGCTTAGTTTTTTTATCTTTTGCTTTGCTTTTTACTTGTTCAATAACATAAGAAATTAATTTTATCGGCTGAGATGGGACAGAATAAAGGGCTATGGATATCAGGGGAGTATACTAAGAAATAAAATATAGTAGGGTTACCAGACATAGCTGAGAGTCCCGTGGAACTACTCAGTATATTGTATATCTTTCTCTACCAACAAACACTACAGTAGAAGCACTCTGTTTAAAAAGAGAATGGAAAGAACAAGAGGATTCAAAGACAATAAAGACATATTAGGCTTAATAGGTTTGCTTTTCAAATGCTTTTGTATTTCTTCAGTTCCCATTGTCACAATTTCATCTTTTAATGCCAATTAACCAGACTGGGGCATGCTAAAGCAAAGAAGAAACAATGACTATCTTGTTTTGTATTAGTATCTGTGATGCCATGCCTAGCACTCCTAAGCTAATTTTTCAGCAGTTGAATATTAGAGTAAATTTTAAAGATGATGAATTTTTTAAATAAAGATATATCACTTCATTGTCAACCACAAAAAAGATTGAATTGAAACATAGTCAACATAGTTAATGTTGCAGTCTCTCACTGTCTGTATGTGTGTGTATATATACACATATTCATGCACATACACATACTCATACACAAACATGCACAGTTTCTAATCAAAATAAATTATTCAAAATTGAATATAGAATTCATTCAAAGATGAGTGAGCTTTGGGCTTCTTTTTAATGAAAAGAAAATTTTGAAAGTATAAAATGACTATTTTTAACTATAGAGGTACCATCTGTCTATTACTAAAGTAAGCTTACTATCTACAATTCTCTGGGATTCTCCCTAAGGAGATTAAATTTGTAAACAAACAGTCTTCTCACACCGTGTTTCTTTGAAATGATTGGTTGCACATGTCCAACTGTTTCTCAATTTCACTCTAAAGTTTCTTTAAACCCTCGTGTAGATACCATCTGGTCCTGGTGATTAATCTATATTTACTTTGTCAATTTTGTGAAAACATCTGAGTATTGACCACTATTTGATCTTGTATATCCAACCTGTTCATTTCCTGTAACAATCTGGATTTCAGAATCTCTCTAATATCTTCCTAATTAACATCTAAGGCAAAGACTTAATTCAGTCTACCAGATCTCACTTCTTTATCCTTGAGTATATCATTTACCCTAAAGTCACCAAAAGATCCCAGTGATGATACTCCAGCTGGATTGCTCCATTAGCTAACACCAAACACTGTTTATTGTTTTTTGATTCTCTCATGAGATATTCTTTGTCCAACTAACTTGTAGTTTACATCAGTGAACTTCTCTTTTCTCCTCATTCTGTCCATTTTTGTATCGCTAACATATTTTCTGGGTGGTCTATTTTTTTTACAAGTGTTTGGTATTCTTGATAATTGGTTCATATCTTTGAATTCACAATATGATGCATATCAAAAGTCTCCAAGAATTGTATATATAATTAATTCCAAAAAAGACTTCTTGCTTTCTTTTGCATGTAGACATTTTTAAATCCCTCTTCCGCACAAGTGTTGAATTAAAGTTTTAAAACAACCATTATTTAAGAGATTAAGAACTATTATTAATAAAGTGTTTTTTTTTTTACTTTTTTTTATAAGTGCCTGAAATTCCTGACATTGTTTATTGCTTTGCTTAAATGCACATTTCATCTAGAGACTATAAGAAGTTCAATTTTGGCTACCTCGTTTAATATTTTAAGAATAATGAAAGAAACATATAGAAAAAGGGCTTTTTTTTTTTCAGAAATTCCACTGATAAACGAATGCCTAGAAATATTAAATTCAAGGTGCCTATAAAGGTCTATTAATTGGCAAAATAGAGGGCTAATTACAATAAAGAATGCTTATTTTTCTCTGAAGAACTCAACACACTTAGCCTTGTCACCTTAAATCTCATAGCAACAGCTGTGAGCTGGGGATGGGTAGGGAGAAGGAGCACTCTGACCACCTTATGGTTACTATTCCCTGCTGCTGTCTTTATTCTGCTTGTGGATAGACATGCCAGAGCTTTCCACATGGCACCACAAATTATTTCAATGCAGACATAACCCACTAAAGCTATTTACCTGTACAAGATCCCAAAGTAATTTTACTTTCAGTCATAGCCAACAAAGATTTATAAACATAGCAAAAATAAAACTTAATAATTGAGCAATTTGAACTCCGTATTCATCTGTTTAGAAATTATTGCTGGCAGTGAGGCAACAGCCAAATCTAATAAGTAAATGAAATTGGGAAACATTAATGAATACAAAGGAAGTATTAGCTGTAGAGGAAATAGTGAAAAGTAAAATTTGCCATAGTATTTGTTTCAACCATGTGAATAACTACTTATCATACTCTCCCTAAGGGATCAATTAAAAATGAGTCTCAGGTGATGAAATGTATTTTCAGCAATGAAGACAGGCTCATTTCATCATTACTTCTATTTTGTTTGCATATATTCACCATTAATTAGCATAATCATATTTTTCAATATCATATATATTAAGTAAAATATAACAAATCAAATGCAGAAAAACACACACATACAAATCTCACACACATAGACACAGACACCAATGCATGTACACATTGTGACTTTACATAGCAGGACCACAGATGAATTTTCACCTTGGATCTGTTGCTGACACACTGTGTAGCTTTAGGCAAATTGCTTTAATGCATGAATTCTAGAATATTTAGGAAGCAGCTAGGATAATCTACCTGAGGTTTATATTACTGATCCAAGAACTAGACTGCACTTACATAATGAGAATCTGTTTTAAGTGGGTAGAAATTGATTTGGGTTTCTGTAACTTACAGTTGACACTTAGCCATCTAAATGGATAGTTAGGACTATCTTTCTTGCTGTAGACTTGATAGCAGATTTCCATCTCATTGCACCATTTCTGTTCACCCTACGTGTCTGCTTTTATATTTTGAAGTTCATACGCCTGCTTCTCTTCATTTGCTACTTCCTATGTCCCACTGCAACCCAAAATTCTTCTCTACTCACTGGTTCAAATTTTTGATGTCACCTTCCTTCTTCCAATCTTCTCAATAACTTCTACATTTATAAGCATTTGATTTTGTTGCCCAAAGGCACCACCACTTCACCATTCAATTTTCAGGATTATTTTACCATTTGCTCTACTTTTCTATAACTGACAAATATGTTTTGCACTGCTTCTGGAGCATTCCACCTCTCATTGTTATACCGTTTCCTCTGATTGCAACCTTTTGGCCGCACAGGTTTTCCTCAATACCCTTAGTGTTCTATAAACAGTGGTTTTAATAGTGCTGCATAGAGTAGACAAGACTTATTTCTTCCCCTAACCTACCAACCGGTCCAGTGTTTTGACCTTGTTACATAGTCAATAAACTTGTAAATTAAAACTGAGTAAGAAAATATTGAGAATTATTGAAAGATCTTTTACTTCCAGTGACAAATGCATGTGATTATTACCCATTCCTTCCCATATCCATTAAAGTGATAAGAACAATGTAAAAAAAAAAGAATATGTGACAGTCCTGGAAAATGAGAAAGTATTCCTTCAGCTGGTTAGAAATTAGGATGACTTGCTAAATAACAAAAAGTGGTTTTAAAATGATGCTGGAAACAAATAAAAGAAATCACAATACAAAAGCAGGAGTAGTAGAAAACTTTTACATATGTGAATACCCTAGAAATTCCTGTAGAAACCATAAGCTCCAAGTCATCAGGCACAAGGATTGGCCCGAGAAATCAAAGAGCAAGCATATATATATGGGATAGATAAATAGATAGATAGATATACACACACAATACCATATGTAATTTTCATGTGTAGAAGAAAACATTTGTGTTTAAAATGATATTAAGAAAAGCATAAGGTATAATTCTGGATTTGAATGGAAATAAAGACACAAAAATTTCCAATCTTAATGTATGTTTTTCTTTCTCTTCCTTTTATTATTATTATTATTTTATAATGAGTACATATTCGACTAATGCAGTTAGTCTCCTGATATCTTTTTTTACTTCCCAGCTGATAAAATCCAGGGGTCAACTATAGTGGTAAAACCAATCCAATCTCTTCTTTAATTTTCAACCCTTCGTAGCAGCTGGAAGTTGGCCCTATGATTCAGTTCTGGCCAATGGAGTGCCCTCAGAAACTGACTGATAAAAGTACATACGTGCTGGAATAGCCCTGCTTGCCTTTCATCCTGCCTTATGTGTGGGCATGTTAAAGCTATAGCAACTATGTGCATACACAAAGAAACCAGCATGAGTACTGCTGTTGGTGAAGTGGAAATCTATAAATAACCAGGCTTCCTGATGACATTGTTGTGTAGCTATATGGCTGATTGGGCGATCTCTTCCTCAAGACCACTGGTTAGGTGAGAAAACTTCACCCCTATTTATTTTAAAAAATGTTGTTTAGATCGTTTTCTAGGTCTATTCCTAGTTGTTATCTTCATTGTTTTTGAGGAAGAAATATAACATGTGATAATTTTAAAGTCTACTTGGAAATATAAGATAAATATAAATTGTAAAACTGCCCACAGAAATACAAAAATATGTATATTAGTATGAAGTAATGGGAAATCAACTAGACTTAGCTTACAACCTAAGACGGATGAAATAATATTCATGTCAATTTACTAAATATTATTACTCAGAATCTCAATATTAACACCAATAACAAGACTTTGTCAGCTATAACCTCATCCTGTCAAGCCCACCAACTGAAGTCATTTACAAAGCACTTCAGCATCAAACCACTAAAATCTCAAACTTAAAAGAATGTCAGATTTTTATCCAGTTAGCACTAGAAGATTCTGTGATATTCTAATGTTGGCCCCTTCAAAGTGACAGAAGTGCCTAAGTCAACTGGCATGCTCTAACAAAACACACCATGTTGATGGGCCACAGAGTCTGTTTCTGACAAATGCTGGCACTATTGAAAAAGCTGTCAATTCTCTTAGATGTGTAATTCTATAAAGGGCTAATTTTTTCACACTGCCTAATGAGATTTTGCTAGCAAATAAGTGCCTAAAACATACGGGGATAATGAGTATTAAATCCAAGGAAACTGTTATCTTTGGAATTGTCAGAGTTGAAATTGTAAGGGACTAAAACTGACTTTTTGTTGTTGTTGAAAATTAATTGCCTTCATCTACCATTAAACATATATGTTAGGGCTAAAGATAGAATTTGTGCTAAAATCTAAAACTGTTTGACATTTTGCTAAACAGCATCATGTTTATGATTTTTTAGGGAATTAAAGATTTGCTTGCTTTATCCAGGCCACCTGAGTTTATTATTGGCAATGTTTAATATTAGGAAAGCATAAAGCATTCCCAAATTTCTGTCATTTTTTTGTATCTCTGACATGAATTCAGCCCAAAAATACTATTTTTAGTGTGTGTGTATATGTGTGTCTGTATAATATACATACTTTGTCTCTCCAAATTGAGATTTTGTTCCCCCCAAAAGAGATTACACATTAATTTTCTTTTTAAGTCAGAATATATAATTGCTATGTCATTTCCAGGGAGTTCAATATATATTTGTGGTTAAAGTTGATGACCATGGTCATAATACTGATAATTATGGTAAAAAAAAAATATGTTTGAGTCATAAAAGTATTTATAAAATATATTTTTCAATGTGTTTTAAAGATGTGGGGTATAATTCAGAGTCATCATACAGGTGAAGTTTGGGCCTCCCATTGATCCTCACTTTACTTGGTTTTGGATCAAGTACCTTTATTAGTGTTATGTGCACCCTACTCCCCTACTCCTGGCAATGACCCTCTACTGCCAATTGTTTTCATGCAGTATTATGATTAATGTTTAGAGTCCACTTATGAGTGAGAACATGTGGTACTCAGTTTTTCATTTCTGTGATAGATCACTGAGTATGACGGACTCTAAATCCATCCAAGTTGCTGCAAAGTTCATAATTTTCTCCTTAATTATAGCTGTGCAATATTCCATTATATAAATGTACATTTTTTTATCCAGTCCACTTTTGATGGGCGGCAAGCTTGATTCCATGTTTTTGCTATTATGAATAGACACTTCTCAAAAAGAAGACATATGAGCAGCCAACAGATACATGAAAAAATGCTCAACCTCACTAATCATCAAAAAAATGTAAATCAAAACCACACTGAGATACCACCTAACTCCAGTCAGGGTGGTCATCACTAATAACTGAAAAACTCAGATACTGGAGAGGCTGTGGAGAAAAGGATATGTTTCTACACTGTTGATGGGAGTGTAAACTAGTACAGCCTCTGTGGAAAGCAGTGTGGTGATTGCTAAAAGATCTAAAAATCAACCTTCTATGCAACCCAGCGATATCCCTTCTGGAAATATACCCAGAGGAACTCAAATCATTCTACAAAAAAGATACCTACACATGCATGTTTATAAAAAAGTATTTTTAAAGTATTAATAAATTGTACACATCATTCACTTTTGATTGAGTCAATATATTCTGTCATTACAGAATAGGAAATCTCAGGTAGGTAGTGGCTCATGCCAAGCAAATAAGTTATTTTTTGAATACCTCCATGAAAGCATGCCTAAATAAAAAATAGCCTAAGTGGGAAGAGTGTTGACATTGGTATTTTAGCTATTGTCACAAGGCAACCTGATTGAGTAGCAAATAAAAGGAAATAACTTCCTTGAATAAAAGCGAAGATTACATACTTTACTTTTGTTCTTTCCCCTTCCTCCCTCCCTTCCTTTTTTCTTCCTTCCTTCCTTCCTTCCTTCCTTCCTTCTCACAAAGACTAGATATTGTCGGGTCCCTTAAGCAATTCAACCCGGACCCTTCTGAAGATGTTTTGATAGCCCATTGGGTCCGTCCATCTGTATAAGGCAAGGAATAGCCCACTGGGACCATCCATCTGTATAAGGCAAGGTATATGGCAAGGTTGTCATGGATCAGTGGGCTAACTTTCAGCCAAAGATGAGCTATATTCAACATTAGACACCATGATTATAAGTGTAAGTGTATCCAACCCTTGGAATATTCACTTTCACAATGCCCATCAACTATGTAAATAAGATCTTCCAGTTCCAGCTGAGTTCAACGTGAGATATATCCCAAGTGCCCCTGAGATGTAAACTTAGCAGGTCTAGACTTCAGCCTAAGCCTTCAGAGCTGGATTAGTGTTTGCATCTCCTGGCCCCTCTCTTTATTTACTATGTGATTTTAGACAGATAATATCAAGTATGAGTGTGTTTTGTACCTGTAAATAATGAGTGAGGAAATTAATTTAACCTGGTTACATGTCAAATCACTAATTACTTGCTAACAGATCCAGAGCCAAGTAATCAAATTCAATATTGGCTAAGCTACAATTCATGTGTTTTCTTTGATGGGAGGTCTAGAATTCATTTTTACTCCATTTTTTTTTAATGACAGATAAACCTGAATCTGGTTTACAGCTTCACATTGTACCTGCTATTTCCAAATCACTCAAACATATCTACATGGAAATAAAACCAAAATTGAAGGCATTAACGGCCAAAGTGATATTTTTAAAAAAAACTAGTGAGAATATTAGAAAAATAGAGGACATAATGGGGAATAGTGAATTTTTTTAAAAATCTCCCGAAAACATCATGCAGTAAAAGAAAGAGCATAGTAGCCAGAAGCAAGAGCATGGGATGGGGGGGCTATCACTTTAATCCCTTGCTAATTCTCACAGATCTGAGCTCTCTGTGGAAACTGAGATATGAAGCTAACTGGCCTTAGGCATATAAAAAACATCAAAAGTGAAAAAGGTCACACCAAGTTTCCAAAAAGCTTAATCTTTATGTAAAAAAAAAATAGAAAAGCATAATCTTTTGCTAGCTCAATACAAGATGAGAGATTTCCAGACAAATTACAGATGTTAATAAATTACTTTGGAAAAGAGGAATGGTATTTTTGAAAACATGCAACTAAATATAAGAAAGTGGAATTTTGGGGGGTACAAAAAATACACAAAATTACATTACTAAAATGGATACTTTTTTTTAACAATTACATATTAATATTGACTGGAAAAATTAAGCAAATTTAAAGATCATGGGTATATTTTAAGATTTATGTTATACATAAATACTTGAATGAATGGAATGTAGTTAGGTTAAAAAGTTTAATCATTTAGAATTTTGCTTAAAAGATTTTTTAATATATAAATGTGAAGCATTGAAAAGAAAATATTCTAACAGAAATTTAAACCAAGGTCATATATTTATCATCATCAAAATATATGCTTTATGAAAATAATCTGCTTTCCTTAATAGTAGCCAATTTGTATAGGCCTTTATTATTTATTATATTCATTTTATTTACAAAATTATAGTTCTGAGTTGGGATAGATAAAGAAGATAAGTTTTCAAAGAATATAATCTATACTAAAACTATTTCATGGGTGTTTTCCAATTACCTGAAAAACAGCAAAGTAATTTAGAAAATAAAAAAGATGCATGATGGAGATAAAACCAAAATCATCACAAGTTTTGTTTTTTGTTCACTTGTTTAAATTATTTTAAACCTACCGTATTAAATAACAAAGAATAAGAGTCCTTGAAAAACTGAAATTGATAGTCACCTATGACTTTAAGATGAAATATGACCTTAGGTTTTTATGACAATAGTTCTCGAATTGAGTGTATGCAGGAATTGCCTATCTTATTTGATAAAAGTTAAATTCCCAAATCCAGTCCTGAAGATACTAATTCAATGGGTCAGCTAGAAGCATTGACCCACATTTGTACAAAATTCTTCTCCAGGACACTGCATTATAGCTGGATGCCCGCCCTCAATTTTTTTTTTTTAAGTTTTCTAGAGGCTCAAGTAAAAATCCAGTTTCCATATTTTCACTGCCTGGTGATAGAGAAGAGAAAAGATTATTGCATTGATAACTACCAGAAAGGAAGGTTATATGTCCACCAAAATCTATTTCGTACTCATAGTAACTGTGGCTACAAAATGATTGCCCTGGCAGTCACATTTGCCATGCAATTAAGTCCTCATAACAGAACAGGATCGAAAGTGCTATGTCCCATTTCTGACCAGCACACTTAAGAAAAGGTCCAGCCAGGCGCGGTGGCTCAAACCTGTAATCCCAGCCCTCCGGGAGGCCGAGGCAAGAGGATTGCCCTAGCCCGCGGGGTCGAGACCAGCTTGGGCAACATGCAGAGACCTCGTCTCTACAATAAATCGAAAAATTAACTGGGCGTGGTAGTGCGTGCCTGCAGTTCTGACTACTTGGAAAGCTGAGGCAGAAAGATGGCCTGAGCCCAGGATGTTGAGTCTGCGGTGGCCGTGAGCGTGCCACTGCACTCCAGTCTGGGTGAGAGTAAGACTCAGATTCAAAAAAAAAAAAAAAGTACCTTTTTGTTACACTCTTTGCCCTCTTTTTGAGGCTTAAATAATGGTGATTAGAGAAAACTTAAAAGTGACATTTTATAGCTGGAAATGCTACCATCAGCCTGTCCCCAGTGACTGCCACCAGCTGATACAGGTCTCCATCCCTGGACTGTTAAGTCAAAGGGAAATCAACCTCTATGTGTTAAAACCTCTGAAATATTTTTGGATTACATGTTAGTCATACCAATATACAAGTTATAAAGACAAATGTTAGCACTATAATAGTTTCATTTTAATTAATATTTTTAAACTCTTATTATAGGTCAAGCAGTAAGTCTTTGCTTCAAACATGATCTCATTTCATCATTCAAACAGTCCCATGACGTGACACTTTTCTTCATGTTATCACTATGACAAAAGAGGCATAAAGAGCTCGTATAACTGACTCCAGGTTATTCACCCAAGTATTAATATTAGAATGTGCTGGAGCCAGAATTCCATTCCAGATGTGTCTGCTAATATTTTTTGCTCTAAACCACAATTAATTTAGAAAATTTTTAATATTTGTATTTTATTTCCATAGAAAACTCAATAATTTTCTGTATAATGATTATTCATCAGCATCTTACCATAAATTGATAATTCCAAGAAGAATGCCTTCTTCAGTGACAGGGATATAATTATTTCAATAACAAAGAAGGAATTTTAATAGCAGAAAATATCTGAAGTAGAGTATCTCAAGGAGACTGATCAACAGTAATGTTAAATTAGAGGTGATGTAGTGGTGAGGTTTCCTAGAGTCAAAAAAATAAATCATCTCTGCTGGACAATGAGATCAAGCTATAGTTAGAAATATTTATGTTTCCTGATTAAGGCAAGGAAATAAACTAAAATCTAGTCTCTGAGAATAATAGTATATTTGAAAAAAACTATGTTTATTCCCTCTGGTTTCTTATTTTGTATGCTTTCTTTGTGATTCTATTTGTACTTGTCTATGAGTGTTCTTAGAAATAGATGGGGGAAATTATGACAAGAAAATAATTATCCATTCTGAATCAGACAATGTCATAAAACACAGAAGTCCAGTGGCCAATCTTATTGCTCCCAGCAATGTCCTACAGGGAAAACCGGAAGAGTCTTTTGTAGCTAAGAGACCCTTGAGCTCTGGACCACAAGAATTCAGGGCAGCAAAAATTGTTCTCTCTCACAAAAATCAACTCCTACCATTTCTGAACTTGAGTTTCTGGGGTCTTAGGCATATACTGAGCAAATCTCCTCACTTTTTTTTTTAAGGCAATGCAAAAGACATTCCTGAGCCAAAAAAATTTTTAATTTTCTGACAGGACAATGAATTGGTGTTCCTTCAAGCAGATATATTTATCAATATTAAACAGATGATTTATCAATATTTTAAGAGTAGTTGAGTGCTCTGAAACAGAGTGGAGGAGGGAATGCTGTGGCAATTCTTCAGCTCATAAATTCACTCAAATACAAAATTATTCTGTATTTTAGAGGACCCTAGTCTCAGAGTGCAGTTTCCTGGGCATTTTGGAAATAGGTATTAAATGAGGGTCATTGGTATTAGTATAAAGAGCCATGAATGGTTGACATTTTGTGATGTAAGGGATAGTTTTCTACACAATGATGAACTATCCTTTGTCTGATTTTCCTTACTTATTTGGATATACTTATTTTAATATACATTAACATAGTAAAGTAATTACTACAGTCAAGCACTTAACATGTCATCATCTCATATAACTGCCTTTTTCTTTTTTTTATTATAAAGATGTGGGGTACAATTAAGGGTTAGGTATACAAATGCTGATTGTGCATCCTTGTTGATGAGGTATGCCCCTCCCTCCCCTAGCAGTTTTCTTCAACTGTCAATCCCAACCCCCCTCTCCTGACAGTTTCCCACTATTGCCAATCACTTTCTTATAGTATTACGATTGTTCAAGTTTCACTTATGAGTGAGGAAATATGGTACTCTGTTCTTTGTTTCTGTGATAGATCACTGAGTATGACCGACTAAATCCATCCACATTGCTGCAAAGTCCATATGTTTGTCCTCTTTATGGCTGCATAATATTCCATTGTGTATAATTGCCACATTTTTTTAAATCTAGTCCAATTTCGATGGGCAACATGGTTGGTTCCATGTTTTTGCTATTGTGAATAGAGGTGCAACAAATATACGTGTGCAGGTATATTTTTTGTAGAATGATTTTAGTTCCTCCGGGTAAATTTTCAATAGGGGAATTGCTGCATCATATGGAAGTTCAATTTTGAGTTCTTTCAGATACCGCCACACTGTCTTCCAAAGAGGTTGCACTAGTTTGCATTCCCACTAGCAGTGTAGAAGCATTCCTTTTTCTCCACATCCTCGCCAGCCTCTGTTGATGTTTGTTTTATTAATGATGTCCTTACTGGAGTTAGGTGGTATCCCAATGTGGTTTTGATTTGCATTTCTCTGATAATGAGTGACACTGAGCACTTTTTCATGTGTCTGTTGGCTGCCCATATATTTTCTTTTGAAAAGTGTCTATTCATGTCTTTTGCCCACTTTTTAAAGGGGCTGTTTGTTTTTTTTTTCCTTTCGGCGCATTTGAGTTCCTTGTAGATCTTAGGTGTTAGGCCTTTGTCAGATATACAGTTGGTAAATATTTTTTCCCTCTGTGAGCTGTCTCCCTGCTCTCTTGATGGTTTCTTTTGCTTTGCAGAAGCTCGTTAGTTTGATGAGGCCCCACTTGTCTATCTTATTTCTTAAGGTATAGGCATTTAGGGTTCTGAATAGGAATTGGTTGCCAGTTCCAATTTCCATAAGGGTGTTTCCTGCATTTTCTAAGATTCTTACAGTTTGAGGTTTTACATTTAGGTCTTTGGTCCATTTAGAGTTAGTTTTTGTATATGGTGATAGGTAGGGGTCTTTTTTCATTCTTCTGCATGTGATCAGCCAGTTTTCCCAGCACCATTTACTGAATAGGTTCTCCTCTCTCCAGTGGTTGTTGTTGGAGGCTTTGTCAAAGATGAGTTGGTTGAGAAATTGAGGCTTTGCTTCCAGAATCTCTATCTTGTTCCATTGATCTCTGTGCCTGTTCTTGTACCAATACCAGGCTATTTTGATTACTGTAACCTTATAGTAAAGTTTGAAATCTGGAAGTGTAATACCTCCTGCTTTGTTTCTTTTGCTAAGGATTGTTTTGGCTATTTGTGGTCATTTATATTTCCATATGAATTTCTGTATTGTCATTTCCAGGTCTGAGAAGAATGATGTTGGCAACTTAATGGGTATTGCATTGAATCTGTAGATTGCCTTTGGTAGGATGGACATTTTAGCAATGTTGATTCTTCCTACCCTTGAGCATGGAATATTTTTCCATTTGTTTGTGTCTTCTTGGATTTCTTTGAACACTGTTTTGTAGTTCTCATTGTAAAGGTCTTTCACTTCTCTGGTTAAGAAGATGCCAAGGTATTTCTTTTTTTTCTTTCTTTCCTTTTTTTTTTTTTGTGGCTATTGTGAATGGGATTGTGCTTTTTATTTGGGTCTCTGCCTGCTTGTTGTTGGTGTATAGGAATGCAACTGTCTCTTGCACATTTATTTTGTACCCTGAGACTTTGCCAAAATCCTTTACCAGTGCAAGCTGGTTTTGGACAGATTCTCTTGGATTTTCAAGGTATAGGATCATATTTGGATACCCTGGATTTCCTTCCCTTATCTAATTGCCCAAGCTAGGACTTCCAACACAATGTTGAACAAGAGGGGTTAGAGTGGGCAGCCTTATCTTATTCCAGTTTTTAGGGGAAATGTTTCCAGTTTCTGTCCCTTTAGCAATATGTTAGCTGTGGGTTTATCGTAAATGGCACTTACTATTTTGAAGTATGTTCCCTCTATACTTAGGTGTTTAAAGTGATGCTGAATATATGTGTGTCTGATTTTCCTTACTTATTTTGGTATACTTATTTTAATATACATTAACATAGTAAAGTAATTACTACATTCAAGCAGTGAACATGTCATCATCTCATATAACTGCCTTTTTCTTCTCTTTCTTTTTTGTGTGTGGTAAGAATACCTATAATCTACTCTCTCAGCATATTACCAGTATATAATATAATATTATTAATTATAGCCTTCATGTTGTATATTAGAACATTAGACTTATTCACCCTACACAACTCCAGCTTTGCATCCTTGGACTAACATCTTCCCATTCCCCCTCCAGCCAATGCCCTGTAACCACCATTCTGCTCAATTTATTTTTTATTTTTTTAGGTTTCACATATAATTGAGATAATGTAGGGCTTTATTTTCTATGTCTGACTTATTTCGCTAAGCATAATGCCTTTCAGGTTAATCCTTTTTTATTAAGGCCAAATAATATTCTATACTATATATTTCTTTATCCATTTGTTAATGGACATTTTGGTTGTTTTTATATTTTAACTATTGTGAATGATGTTGCAATGAACATGGAAGTGCAGATATCTCTACAAGGTAGTGATTTCATTACGCTTGGGTATATACCAGAAAAGAAATTGCTGAGTCATATAGTAGTTTTCTTTTCACTTCCTTTAGGAAACTTCATAATGTTGTTGTTGTTTTTTACAGTGGTTGTACTAATTTATATTTATACCATAAGCGTACAAGAGTTCCCAAATTGACTGAAAATGTTTATTCAGTCAATTTGCACACCTTTTAATAGGATGATTTGGATTTATATATTTATTTATGTATTTGTTTGCTATTGAGTTTGGGGAGTTCTTTTATACCTTGAATTAATATCAGAAATATTCCTTATCAGAAATTAATATCAGAAATATTCCTTATCAGAAATACAGTTTACTAATATTTCCTCCAACTCCATAGTCTGCCTTTTCATTATGTTGAATGTTTTCTTGACTGCACAGAAACTTTTTAGTTTGATATAGTCCTATTTATTTTTGTTTGTATTGTCTGTGTATTTTGTATCCTGTCCAAATAATCCATTGACAATGCCAGTGAAAAAGAACTTTCCTCCTATGCTTTCATGTAGAAGTTGTAAGGTTTAAAGTCTTACCTTTAGGTCTTTAATACACTTGGAGCTGATTTTTGTACATGGTGTAAGATAAGGGTCCAATTTCATTCTTTTGCACGTAGATATCCAGTTTTCACAGTACCATTTATCAAAGACCCATGGTGTCTTCTTAGTTCCTTGTAAAAAATTAATTGCCCATATATGCCCCATTGAAGTTTAACTGAACTGTTGTGTTTCAAACATAGGAGGGGGAATACAGAAAAAAATGAATTTTTTTTTAAGGTGAGCTCCTTTTAGTACAGGATTCTCTTGCTAAGTAAGTGTTCTAGGAATCCGTCATCATCAGTGTACCAGCTAGATTTGATGTGAGAGATAGAGTTTTGTTTCCGTGTTTTTTTGTTTTTTTGTTTTGGAGAGTCTTTTAACACATTGACCCATTTCATGATGGGTGATTTACGAGAATACCTGCTCACACTTGCACTGAGTAGTCAGCAG
>CAUYQG010297105.1:0-16136 GCA_963574415.1 Tarsius wallacei
AGATTATCAGAGTTATTTCTGGTTAAATATGCTAAATTATTAGAGGGGAGGGTAATGGCGTCTACAGCTCCCAAACACTACCTAGAGGTCTCGGGGTCCACGGCCCTCCCTGATTTCTAAGGTTCAGTGGGCCTCCTAGGCTGGCTGCCAATACTATACAATCGTCCTTAAGACAAAAAAGAAGAAGTCTGATAGTTTTTCATCAGAGAAATTGCATGTTCTCGCTTGTTTTCAGCTAGGTTGAAAGAAAGCTTGGAAGGTGACAACTTTTTGCCAAGATTACCTAAGCCAAATTCAACAATCAACTTAAATAACACACATCTCTGGTGCTCTAATTTGATTAAATTGGTTTGAAGGAAGGCACTTGATTTATAAATACCGAACATAAACTTTTGGTACCCTTGAATGTAGAAATAATCTATAGTAAATGCGTATCTTTGTAAATATTTTAAATTAACATAGGTCCTGTGGACACACTCTGAAGCGGGATTGTTGATACATTCTGCTAATACCTTATTTTGTGCCTTTGTCCCACAGGGTTTAATTCCAAAGGTTGGCAACCAAAAATATAATAATTCAAGTCCATTTTTTAAAAAATAGAGGTTATAATTACAGGTAGAACTTTTAAAGTCAACATACTCAAAACACAACATTTAATCTTCTAAAAGAGCCCTGCACTTCGATGTCTTCAGTCCCATTTTGAAACAATTACTATACTCTGCTTTTGTTAAAAAATCAGAATTCTCATATTTATAGTGGAAACTAGAGGACATTTGGCTCCTGGAGGTCAAAAACTTCAGTATGAACATATTTTGAAGTGCTTTCAAAATTTTAGTAGTGAAATAAGTCTCATCACTTAACTCTCTGCCTCACCTTCAACTCACCATGAAGTCAACTGTATTATTCCAGCTGGGAGGCTTCCTATAAGTCACCATGGCTCACCTAGACCCGCAACAACCAGGAGAACACAAGAGTTTTTAGAAATAATTAGAGATGAAAAAATGAGAAATATGTTCAAATGTAACATGATAACCTAACTGGTGACTAGAACGCTCCAACAAGCAAACTTAATTTTTAAATTTACTTCTAAAACTATTAGTCTTTTTTCAGAAATTATTTTTGAATTCTGTTCTGTGTACATTTTTTCCTAGGAAGAGAAAAAGATACTACCATATAGAAACTTTTTCACATATCCTTCATTCTTCCTAAAAGACAGTTGACTTTAAAGTTGCATTGTGACTTGTTGCATGATTGCTGCAACTATTGTTATGGTAATGAAACACACGATTAATATGACACCCTTTAAAATCACACCTGGTAAGAATTTCAGACATCTGTGGGAAGACAGATTGGCTCAAAAGCTCTAAGACTAAGAGGCAAGAACTAGTAATCCCTAACAATCTAAGTTATGAAAAAAAAAGGCAGTGATGTGTTATTATTTTATTTTTTGCCAGTTTAGTAGTATTTGGGCCATATAAAGAATACTGTAGTCACAATATTTTGACATTTTGTTTCATTTTTAAAAAAGAAAAGAGTATTTTCTGGGACATAGTTTGTGGGAGAAATAGTTCCTTGGAAAAATAATAGGTATTACAAGGACAAAAGGTAAGGTAAGTTGTTTTAAAAGTTTAAACGTTTGTTTGTTGGTCATTTGTATATCTTCTTTTGATAAATGTGTGTTTATGTCATTTACCCACTTTATTTTTATTTAAAAAAATTTTTTTTTATTATAAAGATGTGGGGTACAATTCAGGGTTAGGTATACAAACGTTGACTATGCAGGTACTCTTGTTGATGAGGTGTGCCGTTCTCTCCCCTAGCAGTTTCCCTCAACTGCCAAGCCTGCCCGTTTGCCCACTTTTTAATGTGGTTATTTGTTTTTTTTCTTGCTAATTTTTTTGAGTTCTTTATAGATTTGGGGTATATAGTATTGGTTATATAGTTTGCAAATATTTTCTCCCATTCAGTAGGTTGCCTATTTACTCTATTGATTATTTCTTTTTCGTGGAAAAGTTGTTTTAGTTTAAAGTCAACTTATTTATTTTTGGTTTTGTTGTATTTATTTTGGGGGTCTTAGTCATAAATTCTTTGCCTAGGTCAAATTGTTATGATATCAGGTCTTACATTTAAGTCTTTAATCCATCTTGAGTTAATTTTTGTGTATAGTGAAAAAAAAAAAGATCAAGAAACTAAAAAAAAAAAAAAGTTTTAAGCAAAATTAAGTGAATCTCTTTGGAACAGGACTTCTCAGTGTTTCTGGTATACTAACATGCATTATAACACTAAAAGAAGAAGATTTAGTATGTAGCATTTCTAAACTTTATTTTACTTTTTTGTGGAGTTTCAAGACCAGTGTTACTCAAACCATGTTAGTGCTCACAGCAAAGGGTCTTTCACTTTAGTGAAAGAAATGGCTTTATGCTCTCTCTTGAATGAAAGGTTTACACCTTTGGTATGATTTAGAAAAAAACTTTGGCTATTAGCAAACTTTTGCTATTATGCAAATTCAGAGGGTGGAAGACATGGCAGCTGGTTGGCTCTGTTTAGCTGGCTGCACCAGAAATTTTATTGTATCTACAAACAGAATTTATAAATATCTAAAAGGTTGCTATGGTCTTTTGCTAGCAATGGCCCCTGAGGGAAGGACAAGAAATAATTAAAGCAGAACGTTTAGGAAAAATCATTTTAAAAGGCAGATCAGTTTACCAAAGGACCGTGTGCACTATGCCAGTAAGGGAGGGTTGTAGTTCCATTTAACTTACTTTTATTGAGATTTCACAAGTGACCTTACACTACAATTTTAGAGGAGAGTTTTGTGTTGGGTGGTGTTCTCAAATAGAAAATATAGGACAAATGGCAATGGATTGAAATCTGGGAGCAGAAAGGATGACTTTCTTATAGAAGTCTTAACAGTAAGTTGTAACCTTGGCCAATTTCAAAGACAGAATTTTGGCAAAAGGAATGGGAAGACTCTTGTTATTTGATGATCTCTTCTCTTAGAACCTTGTTAAAAATATATCTTATTGATTCAGCTTTCAAGGAAATGGTATGTATGCTATCAAAAACATTAGGAATTCAAAAATTGATCCATTCCCAAGTAGTAACTAAATTTCCCAGTGAAATATTCCCAGAGTAAACATCTTCTTGCCCAATGCATTCCACAAAGCATCTTTAGAGGCTTTTAAAATCTTATTCCAAGGTCTTTGATGAAATAGCCATGTATAGTGTTGAAATCAGTTTAGTAGGGTGAGAGGCTAAAGAATAATCATATCTCAGAATCCAGATCTCTTGGGCATGAATATTTCCATGATACAGTCTTCACTCTTCGAGGGTGGTTTATTGCTTTTAGTGGATTTTGGAAAGTATGTGGAATATTTAAACCACTTCTACAATATGCTAATTCTATTCTTCCAGCTACATGCATTTAAAAAGAAAGACACTCAATATTTCTTTTCTTTTTTTATATGAGGCTGATTTTAGAGACTTTTTTCCCCTGGAATCTTTACTGTTGACAAATAGATATACTCAACATCCTATATGCAACAATATATGGTCACTGGCTCCAAACCTGGCAGTTTCACAATATTGGTAGTATTATTATTCTATCTTCAACAATACTTACTGGACATCCATTTTTATTCTTCCCAGTTTTTGTTTAGATCTAGATAGTCTAGGTGAGCTATATAATCACAAACTCCAATTTAACAAGTACAGTCATCACCAAAAAAATGAGAAACAATCCATTCTTTCCAAGCATAAATACCAAAGAATTGAAAAAATATATCATAGACAGATTGAGTGGAATAGCAGTAAAACAACAGCAAAATCAAGCTTAGAGTTTTAGAATCAGAAGGAAAGTTTGATATTAAGTAGTTCAACTATCATTTTACAGCAAGAAAACTGAGTCTTCCTAAGATTAATTGACTCCTTTGCAAAAATTACATAGATAGTTGCAGAGATCTCCTGTTTCTCAAACCAGCGGATTTTCTATAGAGCATTTGACTTTGTATTATGTATTTGCTCTAAAACTATGCTAGCTATTGTTCTTCAACTCTCTCCCAAATTCCCAGAATACTCACTCAAAAAAAATGCTTTAGTTATTTGATTAATATTATACCATAGGGTATGCTGGCATAAATCTGTGTTCTGCTCATATTATCCTGATTGGCTTGGAGAGACCAACCTGTACATCATAAGAGTTCTTCCTCTGCCTTTATATTCTGGCCAATAGAATCCTAGGAAAAGCATTATTTGATTCACTCAAGTTCAGATACTATTGATCAAAAACAAGTGTGCTTTAGGCTGTCAAGACTTTATGTGAATTAAAAAAAAAAGGGGGGGCCAGGTGTGTTAGCTCAAGCCTATAATCTCAGCACTTTGGGAGGCCAAGGTGAGAGGATTGAGACCAGCCTGGGCAACTTGGTGAGACCTTGTCTCTACAATAAATAAAAAAGAAAATAAGCCAGGCATGGTTGAGTGCACCTGTAATTCCAGCTACTTGGAAGGCTGAGGTGGAAGAAACACATGAGCCCAGCAGGTCGAGGCTGCAGTGGCTGTGAGCGTGCCACTGCATTCCAGCCTGAGCAACAGAGTGAGACTCCAACTCAAAAAAAAAAAAAAGGACTGAAGCAATATTGTGGAATATTCTACTTTTGACTTAAACACACATGCATAATGGTACAATAACTATAAATAACATATGCAGGCATACTGGCATGTGAGTTTATCAAACCCTATTGATTCCATCTCACTAGAGAAGATTAGATACTTAACTAGGAATGGAAAAGTGTTTCTCCAAATTTGGGTCTAAATCTTCTCCATTATCTCTCATATTAATTCTCTGTTACCTACTGATACTGATTCTCTTTTGTCAGCACATATTTTAGTCCAAGACTCATACTGAGTCACAATGTTACATATCCGATCCTCCATCAATAAATTTCATTCAATAAATACATAATAAGTGCCTATATGTGCTCACATTGGACTAGGCAGTGGGGATAATAAAGTGAACAAGTTAGACATGGTCCTTACTCTCAAGGCACTCACATTCTAGAGAAGTACAGAGCTTGGGAAGCTCAAAATTTCAAGCTTTTTTCACTGAAGTCTGTTTCACAAACTTGTGCTTTTTAATGGTCTGTTGAATACTGAATGCCTAATTCTAAAACAAACATTAATGATTTTCTCTCTCCACTTGAAGAGCCAATGAATGAAATGACTAAAACAAAAGTGAATTACATTTTTTTTTTAGTTTGGAGAAAATATTTTGAGCTCATTTTTTTCAATTTCAAGATTTTCTGTTAAGTTTATTGAAAACCTTATAAAGAAGGGAGAAACTGATTTGTCTTGAAGACTTAATGGATAAATAACATTTGAAGTTGGTCTTAAAAACCAATCAGGGGCTTTCAAATTTATGATGGAGGAATGGATATAATAGGAAGAGGGGATGGTATAGGCAAAGACCTAGCATCATGATAGAGCATGTTGTACATGATAGGTGGTCTTCTAAGATGGCCCCCAAGATTCCCATCCCTACTGGACTTCCCTTGGATGTGAGCAGGATGGATGTGTTTTTGAATATGATGAGATACCACTCACATGATTATGTTGTATTATAGATCAAAAGGAATTTCAATTAAGGTTCCAAATCAGTTGCCTTGGAGTTCATAAAACTGGAGATTGTCTTGGGTAAGTCTGATTAGATCAATCAGCTAATAATTATGTGAGAGAATGGTAAAGTGGTGTGTAAGTCCTCTTACTTTTTAAACTGCCTTCTATTAAATTTTGCCTTTCAAAATGGTTGACCTTGTATACATAAAATTGGGCCTCTTTTATTTAAAAATTACTTACTCAGCAAACTCTGCTCGCTATTTTCAAGTACTACCTGGAAGAATGCGTACAAAAACAGTCAGAATTGATTTTACAGTCTCTGTGCCAAAGATCATGCACTATACCCATAAAAGAGATTCTCTAACAGTCAATCAAAGTCCATTGTACATATACTTTGCCCTCCATTTAATATATTTAATTAGTTTGCTTCCAAGTCCATACAGCTTGAATGCAACAATTCAGGAGAAGCAATTTATTAGCCAGGTTCCCAAGAAGCAATGCCATCTGACAATCTAGTAATACAACCAAAAACAAATAACAAACAAACAAACAAAATTGACTTAAAAGTGAGGATATTTGTTTTTATGTGGTCAAAAGCTCCATTTATTTCAATAGCCCCTGAGATTATCACAGCCATAATGCATAATGAAGAGATGGATGAATCATTCATTCAGCATGCTTTTTTTTTTGCTTTTTTTTTTTTAGGAATTTAATACTTGTCTGGGGTTGGGGAAGCAAAGATAAGTGAAAGATAACTAATGCTTTTGAAAATTTAACAGTCTAGCTGGAAAAGCAGAAACACAAGCCAATATAATAGAAAGAGATAAAAAGTGCAATAGGATTATAAAGAAGGGAGAAACTGATTTGTCTTGAAGACTTAATGGATAAATAACATTTGAAGTTGGTCTTAAAAACCAATCAGGGGCTTTCAAGTTTATGATGGAGGAATGGATATAATAGGAAGAGGGGATGGTATATGCAAAGACCTAGTGTCATGATAGAGTATGTTGTACATGGTAGGTGGACTTCTAAGATGGCCCCCAAGATTCCCATCCCTACTGGACTTCCCTTGGATGTGAGCAGGATGGATGTATTTTTGAATATGATGAGATACCACTCACATGATTATGTTGTATTATACATCAAAAGGAATTGCAATTAAGGTTCCGAATCAGTTGCCTTGGAGTTCATAAAACTGGATATTGTCTTGGGTAAGTCTGATTAGATCAACCCTTAGAAGAGGTCAAGAGATCAAAAAGAGAGAGGTTTGTCTGCTGGCCTTCAAATAGCAAACTTCCACGTTGTGGGTAGAGACTGAGAGCTGCCTCTAGTAGTTAAAAGTGGCCCTCAGTCAACAGTTAGCAATAAAACAGGTACCTCAGTCATACAACAAGAAAATAAATTCTGCAAACAACCTGAAGGAGTCTGAAACTGAATCTTTCCCTAATTAAGTCTCCATATGAGGAGTCAGCTGACCTACACCTTGATTTCACCTCAGTGAGATCCTGAGTGGCAAATCCTGCTAAAATGTACTAGATTCCTGATCTATAGAAAATGTGAAATAATAAATTTATGTCATATTAAGCCACTACATTTCTGGTAATTTGATAAACACCAATATAAAAATGAATACAACTTTTTAGGAGAACAGAAAGTTATTAAAATTTCTGCATCGTGAAGTATATGGCAAGACAACAGGAGAAATGAACATGGAGAAAACTAATTAAGGGTCTGAAACATTATGGAAAGAAGTCTAAGTTTATTCTATGAGTTGTAGGAGTAATTAAAGGAAGTTAACAGGTTTGTGTTTTAGAAAGTTAACGTTGGCCAAGGTGACAAAGATTAATTGGACAAGAGAAATGATGGAAGAAGAGAATTGAATTAAAACCATACTGAATACTCCTAATAAGTGGTTATGAAAATGTATTGAAAGGTAAATATCAACAAAGTAAATATACAACCTACAGAATGGAAGAAGATATTTGCAAACTATGCATCTGACAAAGGGCTAATATCTAGAATCTATAAGGCACTTAAATGAATTGACAGGAAAAAAACAAATACCCAATTTAAAAATGGGCAAGGAACATGAACAGATACTTCTCAAAAGAAGAACTGCAAATAGCCAACAAACTTATGAAAACATGCTCAACATCACTAATCACCAGAGAAATGCAAATACAAACCACTGTGAAATACCATCTCACACCAGTCGGAATGGCTATTATTAGTAAGTAAAAAAACAACAGATGTTGGTAAGGATGCCAAGAAAAGGAAATGCTCATACACCGTTGGTAGGAATGTAAGCTAGTTCAGGCTCCGTGGAAAGTGGTTTGGAGATTTCTCAAAGAACTAAAAATATATTTACCATTAGACCAAGCAATCCCACCACTGAATACATACTCAAAGCAACATAAATCATTCTACCAAAAAGTCACCTGCACTCAGATGTTTTTTGCAGCACTATTCACAATAGCAAAAACATGGAATCAACCTAGGTGCTCATCAATGGTGGAATGGATAAAGAAAACGTGGGACTTATACACCATGGAATATTATGTAGCCACAAAAAAGAATGAAATCATGTCCTTTGTAGCAACATGAATGCAGCAATTCAGGTCATTATTCTAAGTGAATTAACACAGAAACTGAATACCATGTGTTCTCACTTATAAGGGTATACACGGGCATGAGAATAGGAAAAACAGACATTGGGGACTTCTAAGGGGCAGGGGAGGAGGGCAAGGGTTGAAAAGCCACCCATTGGGTACCATTCTCACCACCTGGGTGATGGGCTCAACAGAAGCCAAAACCTCACCATCACGCAATATATCCATGTAACAAATATACACATGTACCCCTTGAATCCAAATTAAAATTACCCCCTCCAAAAAGAAAGGCAATAACAGCAATGAGGAAGCAAAAGAGGAAAAATACAAAGATATTTAGAAGGTAAAGTCAATATGATGACCATCATGAATGAAAAAGATTAGTGGAGAATGATTCCAAATTTCCCTGCCTCAATGATATGAGAATTAGAGGGAGAATTTATTTTGAAAATGGCATGTTTTAATTTTGAAAATGTCATGCTTTAATTGCCTGCAAGTGATTCCAAGTGATTAAGAGGTTAGTACTCGCCGGACTCGGTGGCTCAGCCTGTAATCCCACGCCTTGGGAGGCTAAGGTGAGTGGATTGCCTGAGCCCGCGGGTTTGAGACCCGCCTGGGCAACTTGGTGAGACCTCATCTCTACAATAAATCAAAAAATTAGCCAGGCATGGTAGCGCACGCCTGTAGTTCCAGCTACCTGGAAGGCTGAGGTGGAAGGATCGCCGGAGCCCAGCAGGTTGAGGCTGCGGTGGCCAGGAGCGGCCACTGCACTGCACTCCAGTCTGGGCAACAGTGTGAGACTCCAACTCAAAAAAAAAAAAAGAGGTTACTACTCATAGGCAGATAAAAATATAGTTCTGGACTCTGAAACAAGGTGGAGGCTGGAGATTTATTTGGGTAGTTATTAACAGAGTTGAAGGCATAGGAATAAATGGGATGATTCATGAAGAATATGTCCTCTGAAATTACGGTAACAGTTAAACTTTGGAGAATACCAACATTTAAGTGTAAGAATAAGAGGAGCAGGGGAGAAAAATAAGAAGTTGATTTTATAATAAGAATAAAATCTAAAGAAAACCATATCATGAAAGCTAAGGAAGTAGAAATTTTAAAAGAAATGAAGATTGAACATAACCAAGTGTCACTTGGCACGTAGAGTGAGTGCTAAAGAAAAGCCTTTAGATTTAACAATAAAGATGTCCTTCTTGATGTTAATAACAACAGTGTGGCCTCTGTAAGAGAGTTTCAAAGGAATGGTGGGTGTTAAAACCATATTACAGTAGGTTTTAAGAGTGAATAGGAGGAGAGACATAGTGGACAACAATGACTCCAAAGAACTTATTTTAAATAGCTGAGCATCAAGAAAAGAAGAAAATTAAGGAAGCGACAGCATTTCTAAAAGTACAAAGGTAATCCATGAATAGAAGAAATGATTTATGAGTCACATATTTAATCAGGGACTTGTATCTATTACATATTTTTAAAACCCTTAAAAGTGAGCAAAAATAAAAATACAATAGAATTAAAAGTAAGCAAAAGGTCTGAATAGACATTTCTCCAAAGACGATATATCAATGGCAAATAAACACACATAAAGATTCTCAACATCACTAGTTGTCAGAGATGCAGATCAAAATCACAATGGATTACTAGAATTAGAAAGTCAGATAACAAGAGCTGGCAAGGAAATGAATAAATTGGACCCTTCATATACCGCTAGTGAGGATGTAAAATGGTACTGCCACTTTTAAAAAATAGCTGGGCAGTTCCTTAATTAAACACAGAATTACCATATGACCCAATAATTTCATTCCTAAGTATATACTCCCCAAAAATGAGAACTTATGTCCATACCTGTGAACACAAAATATGTACATAAATGTTTATAGCACTATTATTCAAAATACTCAAAGGTGGAAACAACCCAAATGTCTATCAGTGGACAAATGGGTTTTAAAATTGTGGTATACCCACACAATGAAATATTATTTGACCATAAAGAGGAATGACTTGCTGATGCATGCAACAACATAATGGAAAGCCTTTCGCTGAGTGAAAGAAGGCTCCCACAAAAGACTATGAATTGCATGATTCTATTCATATGAAAGTCCAGAATAGGGAAATTTATAAAGTCAGAAGGTATACTAGTTTTGTTTTAAGCTGGGGAAGGAGTAGGGGATGCTGGGGGTAAGGGGAAGTAATAGCTAAAGATTACAAGTTCCTTTTGGAAAATGTTCTAAAATTGACTATGATGATGGTTGCATAAAAAAATGCGAATATACAAAAATTATTGAATGGTATTCTTTAAATGGGTTTATATCTCATTAAAGCTATTTTTTAAAAAAGACAGTTAAGAAGCTGGGCACAGTGCTTCATGCCTATAATACCCACACTTTTAGAGGCCAAGCCCAGGAGTTCAAGGTACAGTAAGCTACGAGTGCACCAATGTGCTCCATCCTGGGTGGCAGAATAAAACCCCGTCTCAAAAAAAAGGAAAAAAGGACAGTTAAGAGGGAAACACAAACTCAAACTTTTAGCTTGTAAGAGATTCAGTATGTTTGCACTCTGAGAGAAAGAGGTTGGTGACTATTCGTAGTGATTGACAGCCATGATGATAACTGAATCATCAGAAAAGGTCAAATCCTGTTCAATATGTAATATCTTTTAGAAAGAGTTCCAGCAAAAACATCTAAATGAAATTTACTCCTTTGAACGTTAAACTTGCTTTCTTTTATTGGAAAATTAATTTGTAAGAAACATGTGTTCCCTCCATGGTGACGGACAAATGAGGTGTTACTTTAACTGGAGGAATAATGGTTACCAAAAAAGTGTCTTTCTACAAGATGATTTTTTATTTTTAAAGTTTTGAGGAAATTTTCTGGGCTTGGAAAAAAGAAAAGGAGAAACATACCAAATCTCATGCTTCTCATACAATTGTTAATAAGATCTGGAGTCATCTTGAGCTGTCTGGCTCATAAGGAGTAAAGGTTATACAGTTTAGTTACAGACCTTTCCCACTGCTAGAGCAAGAATGCAAGACACAGTGTAGTCAGCCATCCAGCTGATAGATTTCAACCAGGATAACTTCTGGTATTCCTTATGTTTCAGCCAAAATGTTTTCTGTCACCATTTTGCTTTTCTTTTGAAATTGTGCTCAGCATTATTATTGATTTTATTTACTTTTTTACAAAGTACTTCATTACTCTTCAATGCCTGCAGTTGTAGCATATTGCCTGGCTATTAAAAACAGATTGTTAAACACTTGCTGGCAAAACTCCAGAGAATCTATGTGGATTTATCTGTTCTAAAATGTATTAAAATTCTCTGGATACAGATTAATTCTCCATGGGCAATATTTTTTATTGTTTCACCTGCTATTGAGTAGAAACTGCAACTGGAAATGTTTTTGTTTTGTTTAAGTTACCAGGCTCTATCAAAATTGTTTGAAAGTGCCTAAATGTTTTTTTTTTTTTAAACTGGAATAATTTGCTTTCAAATAACCCACCACCCTCAGGAGGGGGGTTAGTCACACAAGGTATCCAGATGTCTTGGGTGAGGAGCAAGTATTCAGCATCTTGAAGAAAGGGCAAGCGCACTTGGAACTTGGCAGGAACTCAGCCTATTAAGAGAAGAGACTCTCCACTCCTCTGCTGATGACCAAGGAAAACGGTCTGCTGGATTCTGAGTGTGAGAAAAGGCAGCTGAGTCTTCTATTTGATGGAATAAGCCAGGCAAAACAACTTGCCTAGTGCTGCAAGGAGCGAGCCAGATCAGAGTGTCCTGTGAAAGGAAGTCCGAGAGGAACAAGGATTCATTTCTGGGAAGAGTATCATTAGAGAAAACTGCATAATAAATAAGAGCTGTTTTTCTCTTGATTTGGATTTGAGCTTCATTCAATGTAGAGATCAAGTGATTAAAAAAAAAGAAGAGGCTCTGGTTAAAATAAAAGTGATGAGCTTCACTTATGTACCTATTCAACGAAGACGGTATCAGAGAGAGAAAAAAATATATTGGGGCTTTTTCTGTCATTTCCTCATGCCAGATAGGAAAATAAGCTGTTCTGTACTTCTTCTGAGACTTACCACACAGTCTCCTTCCTTCTCTATCCTGAGACTAGAAACTTTAAATGAGTTTGTTCTAGTGTCCTCAGAGGTCAGATCAGTGGAAAAAGACTTAAAGAGGCCTAAATTCTAGGAAGAATTTTGTTATCCAAAAGCACAGATCCATTGATCTAAATCCATATGCTGTTAATATATTAATATGAGAATAAAGAATATATAGACTTGGGCCTCAAAAACCTTAGCTGGGATCCCTGTTCCTCAGTTAGTAGCTGAGTAGCCATTAACCTCTTTAAGATTCAGTTGCTTTATCTTTATCTCTGTTTCCCAAAGCCAGGATTTTAATACATGGCTATATGACTCCAGAGTTTGACATTTCCCCAAAATTGCCTTGTTAGTCAATCAACTCTCAATGAATATTTTCAAAATGCAAGACATTTTTTATTAAGAGATACCAAATGGAAACATTGAGAGATATCAAATGGAAACAGAGATAGATATTGGTTTCAAGGAACTAATAGTATATTATGGAAGACAAGACATAGGTACAAATATCTACCCCCATGAGGCAGATATTGATGAGTCTTAAGTGATGTTCATTCAACTAATTGTTTGATAATCACATACTAAGCATCTACAATGTGACAGATATTGTGCTAGACTCTGGGGTCATAATGATAGGCAAAAATAGACATGTCTTTTTTTTTTCTGCCATTTTGGAGCTTATTGTCTAGAGGAAGAAGACAGATATTGATCATATAAATGCAAAATCACAGCATTTATAAGGGCTATAAAGATAAAACGATAGACGATTCAAAGAAAAAAAAATTACCTCCAATAGAGGGTATAGAGAAATGTTTTATAGAAAAGGGCTCAGGCCAGACTCGGTGGCTCAGCCTGTAATCCACTTTGGGAGGCCGAGGGGAGTGGATTGCCTGAGCCTGCGGGTTGGAGATGAGCCCGGGAAACTTGGAGGGACTTCGTCTCTACATTAAATTTAAAAAACAAAAAATTAGCCGGGCGTGGTAGCACGCACCTGTAGTTCTGGCTACTTGGAAGACTGAGGCAGAAGGATCGCAGGGCCCAGTAGGTCAATGCTGGGGTGACTGTGAGCATGCTACTGTACTCCAGCCTGGGCAATGGGGTGAGACTCCAACTCAAAAAGAAAAAAAAAGAAAAAAGAAAGAAAGAAAAGGGCTCATCAAAGCCCAGCTTTTGAAACCAGGTAAGATTTGGATTTGTGGAGTAGAAGGAAAAGTTGTTTCAGATAGAGAATACATGCAGCATGAGCCAAAGAATAAGGTTAGTTAATGAATGAGTATTCAAAAGTGTTTGGAGGAATTGAAAGTAAACCCATTTGTCTAAAATGATTAGAAAAATAAAAATGGGCAAATATGTTGAACCAGATTGTGAGGATTTTAAATGCCAGGCTAAGGAGTTTGGGTATTATTCCTTGTCCATAAAACAATCTTGGAGGATTATAAACAGTAGAGCCATGGTCAGGTCTGTACTCAAAAAAAGAATCTGCCAGTACTATGGAGGATGTATTGAGAGCACAGAAGAGGTTGTAAGACTAGATAGCATTTAAGATGATACTTCAGCAATGAACAACTTCAGGACCAAGACAAAGAAGATCCAAATGGGCAGTTAGCAGTGAGGGAGAGAAATGAGAAAAAGATACAAATGCTACCGATGTCAAAAAAATTGACACATCTTGGTTGTGGATACAACCATTAAAAATATGTGGAAAAGAAAAGAAAATCAGCTGAAAATTGGCATAATTTATTTTTTCTGAATGGAACGCTTATGTTTATACAGTAAGGCGAATAATATTAATCACTCAGATGGAACAGGAATAAAAATGTTTTATTTAAAGAAGAAAATAGATGCATTAAAGTCCTTTGTGAAAAAAGAATGACCTAGAGTCACCTATTCAAGAATAAAATGTCAGGGCTGGATGGAATCTTAGTGACCAGAGTGAGCAGTGGGTTTTACAAGTTAGGAAGCTGAAGTCCAGAGAGATTAAAGGACTCAAGTGTGGCCAAATAACTAATAAGACACATAGTCCAGATGTCCTGCTTCCCAGGCCAGGACTTTTTCACCACTTCATGGAGTCTCTTACTTTTAACACTGATGTTTATTTAGGAAAATGATACTCTCATTGCAGCTGGGTTTGCCCAAACCATAACTGCCTTACACTGTCTAACAACATGCAGTGAGGGAAAGAGTCCTTCTTACTTTGGATGAGAACAGCTGGGTGTAGGCTATTAGATTTAGGGCTCTAGACAAGATTCTCTATAGTGTCCATCCTAGAACTTTGTCCTGTGACCGAGAAAATTAAATAACTGATGGGAAAAGACCACAGAGAACTGAAAAACCATTCAGGAAAGATCTCATTCCAAGGAAAAAAGAAGCCAAGATGCACTAACTTGGATCAAGTTGCATAAATCAGGTCTAGGAGACAGAACATGGCCCATGGCCTTATCACTGTTGTCTTCCATTTGAGTCACTGGGCAAAGAGTCTGTACCAAGAGCAAATAAAGCTTTACAATGTCTGTTTCTCTACCATCTCTGTGGGAAATTGAGAATGCAGAGCTGTCAGCAGTACTGGCATCAGCAGCCTCCAGGGTAATAATGGTATGCATTGTGTTAGCCATAGTGTCAACATTGGGTGCAAACACTTGTTCTTTCTCACTGACATCATCATGCAGGTATCAGCAGCATCAACAACAGCAAATTTGCCTTTTCTTGACAAATTTTCATGCGGCAGCTTAATTGTCACCTTTACTTAGGCACCATGGTGGGAAGAAATGGGTGCAAATGATGAAGTCTCAAGGACATTTGTGGGTATCTGGGGGACTCCCAGAATCCTTAGTTCAAAAGTTAAGAGGAATGGATTTCCTACAGAATGACGTAGAAATGAGCAGGTAAACTCCCTTGTTACCAAACATTTCTTCTATAGGTAAAAACCAAATTTAAATCTGCTATTTAAAAGAAATGTATCTGTTTGTGCCATTGAATTATTCTCAGTATCTGGAACATTGTTGGGAGTGTGGTCATCTCGTAGGTTTATATTTTTGATTAATCATAATTTCTGAAGAAACAGACCTCCAAAAGCATTGGCCCTTTATTTCAGAAAATCTCCTGGTGAGTTCTGTGCAAAAAGTTAAAGAAGACTATTTGGACAAACTATTTTTCTTTTGCAACATCCAAACAAGTTCTTGTTCCATATGTTGACCAATAGAAAGGGTACCAGATTAAGTGTTAAAAACTTGAGTTTTTGACTTATTGTGCAACAGGAATTTATGGAATTTACTTTCTCTGTCTGACAGTTTTATCTTTAAACATAGAGATTGTTATCTCCACTTGTCTTAACCCATTTGTGTTGCTATAAAGGAATATCTGGGCTGGGTAATTATAAAGAAAAGAGACTTATTTGGCTAATGGTTCTGCAGGCTTTATAGGAATCATGGCACTAGCATCTGCTCCTGGCGAAGGCTTCAGGAAGCTTCTACTCGTAGTAGGTGAAAGGGAGCAGGCATTACATGGCAAGGGGAAGGAAGCAAGATAGAGAGAGGAGACAGTACCAGGCTCTTTATAACAATCAGATCTCCTAGGAATTAGTAGAGCAAGAACTCACTCATTACCCTGAGAAGGGCACCAAGCCATGGGTACCATGCATCTGTCCCCATGACCCAAACACCACTTTTTGGCCCATCTCTAACACCAGGGATCACATTTCAACATGGGATTTGGGAGGGACAAATATCCAAACTGTATCACTACTTGAACTAATCTTTCTGGAATGCTGATCAAATCCTGTTCAGTAAAATAGGATTTTTAAAAAATTGCATTTAGC
>CAUYQG010297106.1:0-13818 GCA_963574415.1 Tarsius wallacei
CAAAAAAAAAAAAAAAAAAAAAAAAAAAAATATATAAATAAATATATAAAAGGTATATATATATAGGTAAAACTGTAAGAGACAGTAGTCAGAGGACAGTGGTTGCCAGAGGTTTAGAGAAAGAATAAGCGGAGCACAGATTTTTAGGGCAGGGAAACTATCCTACACAATACTGCAACGATAAATATATGACTTTATGCATTTGTTAAACCCATAGAACTCTACAACACCAAGATTGAAGCCTACTCTAAACTATGGACTTTAGTTAATAATAATAAATCAACAGTGGTTCATCAACGCACTAAAGCAAAATGTTAATAATAGGAGAGATTATGTGTGTATGTCTTAGGGGGAGAGGGGATGTATGGGAAATCTGTATTTTCTGTTCTATGTTTCTCTAAATCTAAAACTGCTCTAAAAATAAAATCTATTAATTAAAAAAAAAGAACATGCACCTAATGAAACAGATCCAAGATAAGCTAAGACAATAAGAGGATTAAAAGGCAGTTGACAAAATTAACATACTTCATCAAATAATTAATATCTACTACATGTCAGAGAAACAAGGACAGGTACTTATAAAGGAAAACAGAGGAAAAAATAGGTATCATTGTACCACTGCAGAATTATTTTATGCAACAAAAATAGAAATTTGATCAAAAGTACAGAAAACTGAGCCAGCAAAGGAGATAACAGAATAAAAACGTCTCCTGAAATGCAGAGAAAAAGATGCAGAAAATCAAAACAATATATACAACATAGGAAGACATATAATAGAAATCTAATATTTAGATAAGTGACATTGTCCCCTTCCCCCTCACTCTTGAGAAATAGCATAGTTTAAAATGAATGGAAAAAAAACATTCAGCATATAATTAAAGAAAAATTTTGTTGAAATGAAAGTAAATCTAAATATACAAGGGATATAGGGTCACTCAGTACAGAAAAAAACTGTCTCAAAATAGTTAAAATAAAATCTAGCAGAAATAAAGGGAGAAATTGATAATTCACTGCTTGATACTTTATTATGCTAAAAAAATTTAAAAAGTGAAATAGATAATTCAACAGGAATGGTTAGAGACTTCAATACCATACTTTCAAAATGGATAGAATAAGACAGAATACCAATAAGGAAATAGAAGATTTCACATATACCAAACACTCCAGTCAACAACAGAATAATATACATTCTTCTCTAGTGGTTCATGGAAGTTCTCTAAGAGAGACGATATGCCAGCCCACAAAAGAAGATACATTTACAAGAACTAAAATCATACAAAGTATGTTTTCTGACCACAAGATAATCAAATTAGAAATCAGTAACAGAAGGACATTTGGAAAATCTGCAAATATGTAAAAATTAAACAATGCAGTCTTAATCAACCAATGGTCAAAAAAGAAACTACAGAGGAAATGAGAAAATACTTTGGGATAAATGAAAATGAAAACAAAACTTGTAAGATGCAGTGAGAAGGCAGAGCTTGGAAGGAAATTTATATCCATGAAAGTTTTTATTGAAAGAAGAGAAATCTCAGCCGGGCTAGGTGGCTCAGCCTGTAATCCCGCGCCTTTGGGAGGCTGAGGTGAGTGGACTGCCTGAGCCCACGGGTTCGAGACCCGCCTGGGCAAGCGAGACCTCATCTCTACAATAAATCAAAAAATTAGCCGGGCGTGGTAGCGCATGCCTGTAATTCCAGCTACTTGGAAGGCTAAGGTGGAAGGATCGCCGGAGCCCAGCAGGTCGAGGCTGCGGTGGCCAGGAGCGGCCGCTGCACTCCAGTCTGGGCGACAGAGTGAGACTCCAACTCAAAAAAAAAAAAAAAAAGAAAGAAAGAAGAGAAATCTCAAATCTATAACCTCATCTTCTACCTTAAGAAAGTAGAAAAAGGCGGGCAAGCTAAACCTAAAACAAGCAAAAGAAAGGAAGTGATAAAGATTTGAATACAAATATATAAAGTAGAGAATTAGCAAAACACTAGAGAAAATGAAAGAAACCAGTTGGCCATTTGAAAAAAATGAACCAAAAAAACTGACACATCTTTAGTTAGACTCATCAAATAAAAAAGAAAGAAGACTCACATTACCAAAATTAAGAATGTAATCTATGATTACAACAACTTATGAGGGAGGAATGTACATCTGCAGAGTTTCTGTGTATATTAAACTGAGGGGAGGGACAGAGATGTAACAATAGTTTGCTTATTATTGAAGCTAAGTTGGCATTATTTCATATTAGGTTGCTATACGTTTAAAATGTTCATTGTAATCTGTAAGGTAACCACTAAGAAAATAGCTAAAAAATATAAAGGAAAAGGAAACAACAAGGTAATCAAAGTGGTACACTACAAAAATTCAATTAAATACAAAATAAGACATAAAAATAAATAGAAACAAGAACTGAGAAACAAAAAGTGTAAGACATAAACAAATAGTAACATGGAAAAAGTCAGTTCTTTCTTATGAGTAGTTACTTTAAACGCAAATGGATTAATTAAAAGGTAGAGACGGCAGAATGGATTACAAAAAATGATCACTTGTATTAGTCTATGAGACTCACTTTAAATCCAAAGTCACAAAGAGCTTGAAAGTGAAAAGATTTTAAAAAGAAATTCCATGTAAACAGGAATCAAAAGAGAGCCAAGCTAACTATCCTATTAACAGGCAAAATAAACTTTAAGTTAAAAATCGATACAAGAGACAAAGGAATTTTATATTAATAACAGGGTCAACCCATGAAAAGAATGTAACAATTATGAACATATACACACTTGAAAATAGAGTGTTAAAATATATATGTAAAAAAAGACAATTTGGAGAAATAGCCATTTCCTCAGTAACAGCTGGAGACTTCAATATTCCATTTTCAAGCTGGATAGAAAAACTAGACAAAAGACCAATAAGAAAACAGAGGACAAGACCAATAAGAAAACAGAGGACTTGAACAACACTATAAACCAGCTCAGACCAGGGGACTACAACCCTTGAGCCACAGACTAGTACTGGACCGTGGCCTGTTATGAACCAGGCTGCACAGCAGGAGGTGAGTGGCTGGTGAGCCGCGGAGCTCTGCCTTCTGTTAGATCAGCTATTAGATTCTCATTGGAGCACGGACCCTTTTGTGAACTGCACATGTGAGGGATCTAGGTTGCGTGCTCCTTATAAGAATCTAATGCTTGATGTCCTCCCAGCCCTCCATGGACAAGTTGTCTTCTACGAAATCAGTCCCTGAAGCCAAAAAGCTTGGGGATCACTGAACTAGACCTAACACTTATACAGAACATTCTGACCAACAATAGCAGAATAAACATTCTTAAGTGTACATGAAAATTCTTCAGGAGAGACCGTATGCTAGGCCTTGAAGGCAAAACAAATTTAAAAGGATTGAAATAATACAAAGTGTATTCTCTGATCACAATGAAAAGAAACCAGAAGTTAACATCGAGGAAATCTGGGGAGTTCACAAATAAACAGAAATTAAACAATACAGTCTTAAACACCCAATGGTAAAAGAAGAAATCACAAGGAAAATTAGCAAATACTTTGAATAAACATACTAAAACTGGTGAGATGCAGTAAAGGCAGAGCTTAGAAGGAAATTTATATCTGCAAAAGTGCTCAGAGTGAAACTTGTAGCTACAAATGTCTATATTAAAAAAAAAAAAACCTAAATCAACAACCTAACTTTAAACCATAAAGAATTAGAAAAAAAAAGAGCAAATTAAACCCAAAGCAAGTAGAGGAAATAAAGAAGATTTCAGTGGAAATAAACACAATAGAGACCAGAAAAATAATAAAGATGGACAAATTCTTAGAAATATAAACTATAGAAACTGACTCAAGAAGAAACAGAAAATCTGAATAAACATATAATGGGAGATAGAACCATTAAAAAAAAAAAAAAACTCCCCCGAAGAGACACATAACCAGACAGCTTCACATTTAAATAATTAATATTAATCATTAATATCAATCCTTCTCAATCTCATTATGAAAAAACAAAACTTTCTAACTCATTCCACGAGGACAGTATTACCCTGAAGGCAGACAAAGATATCGCAAGAAAACTACAGACCAATATCCCTTGTGAATACAGATACAAAAGTGTTCTTTGAAATTCTAGTAAACTGAATCCAGTGGCATATAAACACAATTATATATCATGATAAAGTAGAATTTATTCCATGAATACAAGGTTGGTTCAATATATGGTTATCAATGAATGTACACTGTATTAATATAATTAAAGGGGGAAAAACAGATGATCACCTTGATAGATGCTTAAGTATTTGGTGAAAACTAAAACACTTTCATGACAAAAGACATTTATCAAAACAGGAAAAGAAGGGAACTTCCTCAATATGATAAAGGTCATACATTAAAAATCCACAGTTAACATTATTCTCAACGGTGAAAAGACTGAAAGTTTTTCTCAGATCATTAACAAGGATGCCAACCTTTGCCACTCTATTCAACACTGTATTAGAAGTTTTGGCCAGAGCAGTTAGGAAAGAAAAATAAATAAAAGGCATCCAAACAGGAAAGGAGGAAATAAGACTATCTCTATTTGCAGTTGATATAACCATATATGTGGAAAATCCTAAAGAATCCGCAAGAAAACCGTCAGAGTTAATAAACAGATTCAGCAAAGTTGCAAATACAAGATCAACATGCAAAAATTATTTATGTATCTATAAACTAGCAATAAGTAATCCAAAATAAAAGTAAGAAAGCGCTTGTACGTACATTTTTAAATATTTACTAAAATTCATACGAAATCTCAAGGAACCCAGAATAGCCAAGACAATTTTGAAAAACAGAACAAAGTTGCAGGACTTATGCTACCTGTCTTAAAAATTATTATAGGGCAACCCCTTCGGGTCCCCACCCACTGTTGGAGCTTTTCTGTCCTCTCAATAAATCCTGCTTTCTCACACAAAAAAAATTATAAAAATACAGTAAATCAAAATAGTGTGGTACCGACATAAAGAAAGACATACAGACCAATGGAATATGCCTGGATACAAACCCTCAAATCCTCATATGTGATCATACGATTCTTGACAAGAGCATCAAGAACATTCAATGGGAAAAAGACAGTCTTTTCAACAAATGATGTTATGAAAACTGAATATGGACATGCAAATGAAGGTGGACCCATCTTACATCACATACAAAAATTAATTCAAAATGGATCGAAGACCTAAATATAGCTAAAGTTATGAGACTCACAGAAGAAAATATAGAAGAAACCCTTCATGACATTGAATTTAGCAATGATTTCTTGGATATGACACTAAAAGCACAGGAAACAAAAAAATAAATAATTGGATAAATTGGACCACATCAAAATAAAAAATTTCTGTATGTCAAAAGACAGAGTCAACAGAGTACTTGTGAAAGAGGCAACCTACAGAATAGGAGAATATAATTATAGATCATATATCTAATAAGGGGATCCAGAATATATAGAAAACTCCTACAACTCAATAATAAAAAAGTCAAACAACCAAATTTAAAAAGGCCAAAAGACTTGAAAACATTTTTCTCCAAAGAAGATATACACACAAATAGCTAAATAAGCACATAAAAAGATGCTCAATATGAATAACCATTAGGGAAATGCAAATCAAAACCACAATGAGACACCACCTCACACCTAGTAGGTAGGTTAGTATAAGTATTAAAAACAGAAAATGAGGGTTGGCAAGGATGCAGTAAAATGAAAAATCTTGTGAACTGCTGGTGGGGACAGAAAATAATCAGTCACGGTGGAAAAAAGCTGAAGGAAGGTTGAAAAAATCCTTATACGTTATTGTAGGGAATGCAAAATGGTACAGTTACTATGGAACAATATGGCTGTTCCTCAATAAGTAAACATAGAATCACCATATGTCCCAGCATTTCTACTCCTAGATATATACCCAAAGAATTGAATACAGGTGTTCAAACAAAAACCTGTAAACAAACGTCCTATATCAGTTCTATTCACATAGCTAAAAAGTGGAAACAACCCAAACGTCCATCAATGAACAGAGAAACAAAATGTAGCATACATGTACTGATGATACATGTACTGATACAATAAAATATTGATATATGCTATGACATGTATCATAGATGATACATGTACTGATACAAGCTACAACCTTGAAAACATGACTAAGAGAAGCCTGGCACCAAGGTCATATATTGTATGATTCTATTTATATGAAATAACCAGAATAGAGACAGAAAAGTAGATTATTGTTTCAAAGGACTGGTGGGCAGGGAGATTAGGGAGTCACTGCTTAATCGGTATGGGGGTTGCCATTGGGGTTTGAAAAATTTCTGTAACTAGATAGTGGTGATGGTTGTGAAACACTGTGAATGTACTCAATGCCCAGTTAATTGTACACTTTAATATGGTCAAAACTGTAAACTCTGTGTTACGTGTATTTAACACACACACACACACACACACACACACACAGAGAAATCTTCCACCCAGATCCTTTTCCCTATCTCTCCCCTATAGAACAAAGCCTTACTCTGAGTAATTTCCAATTCTTCATTTACTTAAATAAAAATAATTGTGTTTATATATAATCACTGTCATTTAATACCTAACAAAAGCTCAATTATAAGAAATAATGTTTATGATAATATTTTAAACATCTCATGTCTTCTTTTTCTCTAAACCAGTCATCTTTAATTTCTTTTGATCATGTTTTTGATTATCTATTGATAAAATATTTTGGGGCAAAAATTGCCAAAATAGATATTTATAAATGTTACTACTGTACTAAAATATTATAAAATACACAAAAATATAAATTTTTAAACGTTAAGAAAATAAATATAAATTCTAGTATTTTTCTTTCCATGCTTCAGTGAACCATTTTGAAAGCATTCCTCTTTGGAGAGCACTTCCAGATGCTCTAAATTTTACTTGTGGGTTGAAACAATTATCTGCATTTGTGGAACCCTCGAGATCTGCCTTACTAACTTCCTAAAGAATATAAAGTAGTATTATGGACTCTGTATGTTACACTGTGGCACCGTCTTTACAAAGATAGATGAAAGAAGTTTCTCTTAGGCCTTTGTACCAGAAATATCTGTAACGTTTTTGAAAATTTTGTTTGCTTTTATGTTATATAACTGATCATAAAATTCTAGTAACACTAAGTACTAGAAAACATCAAGCCAAATTAGTAGCTCATTTCTAGCCACCACACTCAGAAGGTATATTTATCTCCCTTCTGGCTTCAGCTTGTCTACCACTCACTATTCTTCATTTAATTGTTTTTTAAAAATCATGTTGTAGCTCACCCAGTTTCAATTTTTCTATTATCCCAAGATTTATTACTTTTCAAAAATTACACTGTATTATTTAGGTATGTGTATGTGTGTGTAAAAGTATCTTAAATATATTTTCTGAAAGACAAGGAGGAATAAAAACACAAAATAAACATAAACCCAACAATACCGTTCAAAATAGAGGCCATTCTAACCCAAAAGCTCCCCCATAGCAAGAGTATTCTTTGCAGATTCTGAAACAGCTGGCAGTAACGCCCTTCATTCAAAAGATACTTTGTAAATGAGTGTTGATGAAAAGAATGACAACTCACAACAGCACTGTACTACACTTTCTCACTCTTTTCCAGGTGGTAAGAAATGTTATAGTGAAGAAAGGGCAAATGGCTTTTTTTTTTCACCTGTGTGCAAAGCTTAACTAAAAAGTCCATGAAAAAGGCAGTCACATAGCCAGATGGAATTTGTAGCCATGTACCTGGATGTGTCTCCTGGTGTGCTCAGAAGTCATTAGGGGATGACTTGTATTCAATGCTTTCTTGCTGTGCTTGCTCCACTTCTCAAGATATCTCCTCTGTTGGTTGGAGATGCTGCTATATAATTTAATTCGCCTGGGTGACAGACATACTCTTTCATGACCAAAAGCACGGATCAATCGGGCAGTGTCAATGGTAGAAATAGAGCTACTCCTTTCGTGCAAAGTCACCTCTCTATCTGTTTGGGTCAATATATCTGATTCCATGGGAGAAGTGGTGGTGGAAAGAATGTTAGTGGGAGTATCTGTGAGCACCTCACTCTCCTCTGAAGGTCTAGAATCTGAAGAAGTGTTGCTTATATAATTAAAACCTGGCTGCTTTCTCAGAACATATTTATCAAATTTAATCTGTTCAATTTTAATCTGATTGGACCTCCCAGCTCGCTGATGAGAAAGCACCTTGTTTCTTTTAAGCTCTCCTTTGTTTTTATGGCTTTTCTCTAAACTTTTAAACCACTTCTTTTTCTGAAGTTTGTTTCTTTGCTGTCGTCTACCTTTCCATTCCTTATCATCTCGCTCCCCTCTGCTGTCATCATGTGTACTTTCTGAGGCCTGGAGAGAATGTGTGATGGGATTCTGCAGAAGTTTAGCCAAACGATCAAGTCGCTCCACCAAGGATAGTTCTTTCCTGTTATTAAATTCAGGTGGTTTCTGTTGCCTCTGTCGCTCTCGATACTTGTTCCAGAGTTCATTCAAACTCACAGTATGCTGAGTTGTCAGCTCTGGGGTGACCTTATAATCTCTTTTTGGATCATTAATTTGTCTGTTAGATTTTGGATACTCTACAGCCTGACTTTTAGTAGCATGCATCACTTCTTTGTTTCCCAGATTCACATTGATGCTGAGGCTCTTTATTCTGGTATAATCTGTCTTAGTCTTGTCCATACTTTGATAAGAAGAAGAAAGACAAGGATATTCTCTATGTTTGTCTGGATGATGCTGAAAGAAATCTTTCCAAGAATGCCTCATGAAAACGCTCCTTCCCAAAGATTCATGACAAAAATCTTGATCACTTGGTAGGTGCACTGGATGATGAATGTAAAACTTAGCTGACCTGAAGACAGAATGAGTAGTGTTTTCAAATTCTGAATGACATTCGGACTCTGAAAAGGAGAAAAAAAAAGACTTTGAAAGAACTTAAAAATATCAGCTCTGTCCCCCTTGCCTATTCCTTGCCCATGTATGTATCTCCATTTGGCTATTCATACACGTCCTTTATAAGAAGCCAGGAAATGTAAATAAATGTTCCCTGAGTTTATCAAACCCAAGGAGGAGGTCATGGGACTCTCTTTCCCCCTACCCTATTTATAGCTGGTCAGAAGTACAGGAAGCCAAGACTTGCAAATGGTGACTCAAGTGGTAGGCAGTCTTGTGGGACTGAGCCTATAACCTGTGTGAACTATGCTAACTCTAGGTCATTAGTGTCAGAATTGCTTAATGTTGAGAAAAAAACCCACACATTAGATGTGAATACAGTAGTCCCCCTCATCTGTAGTTTCAGTTTCCAAGGTTTTATTTACCCATGGTCAACCTCAGTCCAAAATATGTAATGGAAAATTCCAGAAAGAAACAATTCATACACTTTAAATTATGCACCATTCTGAGTAGCATAATGAAATTTCACACTGTCTTGCTCTGACCCACTCTAGGATGTAAATTCTCCCTTTGCCCAGCACATTCATACTGTATATACTACCCACCTCTCAGTCACTTCCTAGACATCTGGTTATCAGATCAACTGTCATAGCATCATAGTGCTTGTGTTCAAGTAACCCTGATTTTAGTTAATAATGGCCCCAAAGCACAAGAGTAGTGATGCTGGCAATTTGAATATGCCAAAGAGAAGCAGTAAAGTACTTCCTTTAAGTAAAAAGATGAAATTTCTTTTGTATCATCTATCTATCCACCTGTTTTAATGTCAGAATGAATATGAGTTTTTTAAAATAAACTTTTTATTTTACAATAGTTTAGATTTACAGAAAAACCGTGATGACAGGATAGTTCACTAAACTTGATACCCAGTTTCCCGTTAATACTTTACATTAATACTGTATGTTTATTACAATGAATGAACCAATAAATATATATTACTATTAACCAAAGTCTGTAGTTTATTCATATCACTTTACTTTTTTACCTAATGTTCTTTTTCTGTTCCAGGATCCCATTGAAGATACTACAATACATTTAGCTGACATGTCTCCTTAGGCTTCTCTTAGGTCTATGACAGTTTCTTAGACTTTCCTTGTCTTTCATGACTCTGACAGTTTTGAGAAGTACTGGTCAAGTATAAGTGTTCCTCATTTGGGTTTGTCTGATGTTTTTCTTATTAGACTTGAGTTACAGGTTTTTGGGAATACTTCAAAATTAAAGTGCATTTCTCCTTGCATATTAAGGGTACATACTATCAACGTGACTTATCACTGTTGAGTTGACCTTGGTGACCTGGCTGAGTTAGCGTTTGCCAGAGTGCTTCACTATAAAGTTACTCTTTTCCCTACTTCCTACAGTACACTCTTTGGAAGGAAGTTACTATGTGCAACCCATTCTTTAAGAATGAGGAGTATATTCCACTTCCTTAAGGGTAAATGTCTACACACATTATTTGGAATTCTGTATAAAATTGTCATTTTCCCCAATTTATTTATTTATCCATAATTTATTTGTATCAGTATGGACTATTTATTTTATACTTTGGTTATGATCTAATGCTACTATGTTGCTAAAATTGCCCAGCTATGGCCATTGGGAGCTCTTTTACTTGGTTCCTTTTGACATACCCCCCATTACTGTGCATTTTTTTCCTTTACTTTCTGGCATTACAAAATATTCCAGGCTTATCTAATATATTTCCTGTCCCAATTCTAGAATCAGACATTCTCCCAAGGAATCTTAGAAACTTGTCTTTGTGGTCTCATTTCTGCTTTTCGTTGTTTTAAACTGTTTCCACACATGTTGACCATGCACTTTACATTTTGGGAAATATTTCGAGGTATAGGTTGAAGTTTCTTCAGAGAGATTTACATTTGCTTCATATAGGCATGTGAGTTGGCACTACCAACCTAGTGCCATTTTAAGTTAATTTCTGGGCCTGAGGTTTCAAAGAACACACATGTAGTTTACTGCTCCCATAAATTATACCAGTGTAAAATTAAAGACTGGCAACCTGTGAGAACACTGGTTTGTGGCTATAAATTCTTAAGATAAACCTGATGTCTTCTTTCCTCAAATTCATTGTCAAGGTTAAGTCACACAAGTTTTCTTACTGTCTTCTTCTATATGGAACTGTTCATTTCTCTTTTACTCTTATAAAACAGTTATAGCCCAATGGAGGCCTACTTTATGCAGGAATGTCCTTTAACATTTTTCAGTAAAGGTGGGTCCTAAGTCTTATGTTTTGTCCCTAACTTAATGTAGACGTCTTGCTCTATGAAATTCAGCTGAAACACTTATGGAACAGTCTGCTTTAATGCTAAATTACCTCCCTAGGTTCCTGCTTTTACTCTACTTTTGAAATCTGAAAATGATTCACTGTTATGTTAAGTCTCTGGTGAGTTTTAAAAGATATTTTAGATATTTCTATTCAGGATTCTAATTATTTTCTTCAGGGGAATATTTCAGGATATCTAATCCATTATATCACCAGGAGTAAACATATAGAAAACAAAGTGAAATGGCAGGTGCCAGTTCAACTATATCAATAACAACATTAAGTATAATAAATTAAACAATTCAGCCAAAAGGCAAAGATTGTCAGATAGATAAAATCACAGTTCTACTATATTCTGTCTACAAGAAGCATACTTTTGGTTAAAAAATACAAATAGGTTGAAAATATAAGGATAGAAAAAGATATATCATGCAAATGACAATCACAAGAAAACTGGAGTGGCTATTCTAATATCAGACAAAATGAATTCTAAAATACAAAATGTTATATTGATAAAGAGGATCACTTCAGTGATAAAAAGGTCATCCATAAGAAAGAGATAGCAATTGCAAAAATATATGTACCTAATAAACAGAGTATCAAAATGGACAAAGCAAAAACAGACAGAAATGGAGAAATAGATAATAGTAATAGTTGAAGACTTCACTATTCCATTTTAAATAACAAATGAACAACTAGACATAAAATTAATAACAGAATACTTGAACAACACTATAAACCAACTAAACCTTATAGGCCTCTATAGAATATTCCACCCCACAACAACAGAATAAACATTCTTCTCAAATGCATATAGAATATTCTCCAGGATAAACTGTATGCTAGGTCATATAACAAACCTCAATAAACTTAAAATGACTGAAATAATACAAAGTATGTTCTCCAAACACAATAGAATAGAATTAGAAATCAACAGCAGGATAAAATTTGGGAAACTCAAATATGAGAAAATTAAACAAAGCATTCCTAAATAACCTACTAGTTAAAGAAGAAATCAAAAAGGAAATAAAAAACTACTTAAGTAATGAATGACAAATTTATAAAAGGCCACTAAGGCTTAGAGGAAATTACATCTGTAAGTGTCTATATTAAAAAAAAAAAAAAAAAGAAAAGAAAAATCTCAAGTAAAAACACTAACCCTCTACCTTAAGACAACAGAAAGGAATAGCAAACTAAAACCAAAGTAAGCAGAAGGAACAAAATAATAAAGATTAGAGAAGAAATTAGTAAAATAGAGAATTAAAAAATAGAGAAAAACCACTGAAACCAGATGCTGGTTCTTTGAAAATATCAACCATATTAAGAGACCTTTTGGTAGACTAACCAATAAAAAATGAGAAGACCTGCATCAAAATGACTGAGGGAAGATTACTACTGACCTTACAGAAATAAAAAGGAATATAAAGAAATACCATGAAAACTGTATGCCAACAAATTAGATAATTTAAATGAAATAGACAAATTCCGTTCCTGAAATGTCACAAACTGCTAAATCAGACTCCAGAAGTAACAAACTGAATAGACTTATAGCAAGTGAAAAGATTAAATTAGTAACTTAAAAAACTACATACAAAGAAAAGCCCAGGCCCAGATGGCTTCACCAACATTTAAAGAGGAATTAATACTAGTTTTGCACAACTCTTCCAAAATTTAAGAGAGCATGTCCCAATTCATTTTATGAAGCAAGAGTTACCCTGATAATAAACCCAACAAAGACATCACAAGAAAAAAAAAAACCTCAGTGTCTCTTATGAGTATAGACCTAAAAATCCTTAACAAAACAGTAACACACCAAATCTAGTAATACATAAAGCAAATACACATTGGCCAAGTGGGATTTATTCCATAAGTGCAAGGCTGTTTAAACATTTTTTAAAAAATCAATAAAATAAAAATCACTTGAACAGCTCAATAGATGCAGAAAAACATTTGGGAAATACAACCCCTTCTTTAATAAAAGCATTCTAGGAATAGAGAGAACTTCCTCAATTTGATAAAGGGCATCTATGAAAATCTGGAAGCTAGAATCATACTTAAATGTTCAAAGACTAGATGTCTGACCCCTAAGATAAAAACAAAAAAAGATGTCTGCTCTTGCCACTTCTACATTGTACTAGAGGTGTTAGCCAGAGCAACTAGGCAAAAAAAAAAAATAAAACCAAAAGGCGTTCATATTGCAAAAGAGTAAGTAAAACCCATATTTGCAGACAAGATCTCATATCTAGAAAATACTAAGAAATCCATAAAAAATGATTAGAACTAATGAAAGAGTTCAGTAAGGTTGTAGGATAAAAAAATAAATATTTTGGGGGAGAAGAGGAGAAACTTTTCAGTATACCAAGTGACCTGAAAACTGGCTGACCACATGCAGAAGATGGAAACAGGACCCCTACCTATCCTAATACACAAAAATTAACTCTAAATGGATCACAGACCTAAATATAAAACCCCTAACCGTAAGAACCTTAGAAAATGCAGGAGATAAACATTAGTAAAATAGTCTTTTGAGAGGGCAGGGACCTAGAAAACAAAAGGTGTTAAA